>OMKY01123763.1:0-11314 GCA_900302395.1 Bregmaceros cantori | reverse complement strand
CGGTATCGATATGATAATAGCTGTGTCCGAAATCACTCCCTATCCCCCATATAGTGCACTATATGGGGTGCACGCCATTTTGTAGGGGTGTTCGATTTCTTCATGTACCCTATATAGTGCACTGAATGTATCCCACAATGCACCGCAAAATGTAGTGAGCATCAGATGTACCCTAGACGAAGCAATAACCCCTAATGCATTGCGAGATATATTAAAATGACCTAAACCTGAAAAAAGTAAATAAGGACCGACCACGAATAGTTATAAATGTAAGTGCATTTTAAAGACTTTTTCGGATGATTGTTGAATTTTATAATTATAATTGTAATAATTATATTTTATAATGAATTTTGACGGCGCCAACTCTAGTGTCTGAAATCTCGGCCGTTGCTGTTGAGTGCACTGTAAGTGAGTGTTCTATATGGGGGTAGTGAGTAGGGGATAGGGAGCGATTTCGGACACAGCCATACTTTTTTCTTTCTTTTTTTCAGTGCAAGTGCCGTTTTTCGTCATTTTGTTTTCATTGACAGCGTTGGCTGGTCTTTGGCTGAAATTGTTAGCAATATAAAAAGATTCTTTTATATAGGGGAAAAGGACAATTGGAGGGATCATTTTCTTGGCATCTCTAATAAATGGCAAATTTTCACTGCATGTAATTGCAATAATATTTATAATAAAAAGTCATACTTTTGAAGTACATCACCAACTTCGGATGTGTGTTCAATAAAGTTTCATTTGAGTGCAGCAAGAAAACACCCCGAATTTAATAGATTTAAAACATTTGTTTTAAATAAACAAAATAGGTTATTAAGTTCAAATGTTCATACATTTCTATTAAATATCTATTAATATTTAATAAAATATAATGGAAATTGGAAATTATTTCAACTTGTCTCCTATTAAGAATGTACTGTTTTTTTGAACTGCAAGTGATGATTGCTCATTCGAGGAGACACAAGAAATGTGGAAAGAGTGCATAAATATATAATATGAACATAAAAAGGCATCAATAGTCATTTTCATTTTCAAATTGCTGCCTAAGAATTGTAATTGAATCGTGAGACCAAAGATTCCCACCCCTACCTATAATACCTGTTTTCCCAAGGTTAGTCAGTTAGACTCGGATGGAAATCATCAAGGGGTTGCTGGACATTTTGCTACAAAACTGATTAAAAAGCATGGATATGGATATTCATGTAATGTATTATGTCACAATGTTCATCAACTTCACCCTGTATGGCTCACCGTCACCATCTCTTTCCTGCAACTAGGGCTGAACGATTTTGCCCAAAAATAAATCCCGACTTGTGTGCTTGAAATCTTGATTTTCGATTTTGTTTCCGATTTCTTGGGGGGGGGGGGTCAAACTATATCAAAAGGACAAACTATACAAAACTAGAAGTTTCATACCTCAAACCTTGCAAATGTTGTCCATTTTTGGAGTTAAGTAGAGACACCTCACCCTTTGGCTTAGAATTAATACAATTATCAATTTATATACATTTTATTCACCCATATAACTTGAAAACAGACCAGTGAAATCATTATTATCAATGTTAAAAAGGAAATCCGATTTGACGATTTCACTTTTTGAAAAATCCTCTGAACAAAATAATCTGATTTCGATTTCAAATCAAATTTTTTTGCACAGCCCTAACTGCAACCTGTCCATTCAGTCCACTAATACAAATGCAAGTGTCACAGGACTCGCTGTGTCACCAGCAGAGATGGCAAAAGTACACAGATTTCTTACTTGAGTAAAAGTTAGTAAAATACAATTGAAAAAAAAAACCTCAAGTAAGACTACAAAGTACTTATCCAAATATCTACTTAAGTAAAGTAAAAAATGCAGGCTGAGAATTGTAGTGAAAAGGGTATTTTTTGAAGGTACATGCTCTAAAATGTACTCAAAAGTATGCATACAATACATTTTCGTATAAAATGCACACTTTTTCAATGAATTTCTCAATGTTATTGTTTGAATAAATTACTAACCACCTAGGCTCATTTACTTCACTGAAGGTCTATAAATAATAAAGAAGATTGAAATTAACCTCTGAAACACACACACACACACAACACACACACACACACACAAAAGTAACAAGCCTGTTCTGGGAAAAGTAAAGGGTACAAGTACAGATATTTTTGTTGAGAATCTACTGAGTATAAGTAAAAAGTAGTCAGAGAAAAAAGTACATCTAAAAGTACAGATACTTGAACATTCTACTTAGTCGTACAGTAGTAAGTACAGTACAATTAAACTCAGTAAATGCTTAGTAAAATAATATTATTCCTGTTATCACGTTAACTTGAATTATCACTAATTCTAGATTCTGTTTAATGCGCCATATTGCGTATACATGAGAGCAGTACAGACATATTACTTTTAAGTTGGGCATGAAACAACTCTCAAGACAACAGGTAATAAACAATGTCAACACAAAAAATAAGGTATAAACTGGCATTGGTATAGCATCAGCACATGTAACATGTCAACATATCTAGCAGGGCTACCCCCTGCATTTAGTAGCATCACTGTGCGTGCAAAGAAACTTTCTCAGTTTGGAGGTCTTGGTACGCAGGGTTTTTTTGTGGCGCTACATTATCAGGAGAAGAGACCAGAGACGAACATACACTGCCAACATTATCCTTTAACTTATTATTTACTCATATTTCTAAATAACGTATTAGAAAATATGATTTAATAAATGGACATAATTGATATATTATGCTATGTTACTTGATTGTAATGGTCTTTGTGTCAGAGTAAGTAACTTCATTGAACCAAATTTGACAACATGTTGAATTTGCGAGATTGGCTAAATTAAATTGGCGTTAGTTTACTTAAATGTTTACTTAAACAAGTTAAATCTTTACAAATCTCCACTGCCAAAAGTCAATGTCTTTTCTCTGTTAAAGGAGTTTTCACATTGACAACCTTAAATTGGCTTTGGTGTAACCAAATGTTAAATGTTAAAGGTAAATGTTTTGTTGGTATTGTTTTTTTGTTTTGTTTTTTTAATAAAATTAAATTACTCTATACAAAAATCTGTTGAGTTGACATCTCCTGTAATTGTGGCCCGCTTTTCTTCAAGAAAAAACATCCAACCGATTAGTCGGCTAATCGCTTCAATAATCGACAACTAATCGACTATTATAATAATCATTATTTACAGCACTCCCTGCAACAAACTGACCATATGTATACCACATATGGTCACTTTTTCACACCGTTTGTCCTCAAATGCTGCCCTTAACTTGAGCTTATCCAACTACATTCTATACAATCCTGTAGTCCTACAAATCTTTTAGATCTCATACGTGTGCTGGATGTGCTTCTCTACATCCAGTTGGACCCTGTCAACTGCTGGTGATCTCCTGACTGAGCATGGAGTCTGACCAAGTCCAATCATACGAGGCCACAGGCTGTCTGGAGGCTGGACACGAGTACACAGACACTCATCATGAGGACTGTAAGACAGGTTTGATCCTCTGTAAAGTGGAACCCTTAGAGACTGCATGTGACCACCATTCTGACCATTCTGTTGACGGTGGTGATTCTAGAACCAGCGCGTCCAGTGATAAGGACATTGTTGCAAACCAGCTTGAAAACTCAAAAGGAGAAAATGCATTATGCATTACTAAGTTTGCAAATAAACAAAAACTGTCCCAACGCATGAGAATCCATCCCGACGACAAACCCTACTGGTGCAGAGTGTGTGGATCTAGCTACAAGGGCCACACCAGCTTGAGACGTCACATGAGGATGCATACAAACGAGAAGCCATACTTGTGCAAAGAGTGTGGAAATGCCTTCCGATGGAGAGCCAGTTTGGCTGAGCATATGAGGACTCATACTGGGGTGAAACCTTTCAGTTGCACAAATTGTGATGCCAGATTCAGGAGTCGTGGAACACTGAGGAAGCACAAATTGAATAGGCACACCAAGGTTAAGGTAATAGAAAAAAAGGAGAGGTCATACTGCTGCTCTATATGTAATGTCTGGTTCGAATCAAGGTATCGCATGAAGATCCATAAGAAGACACATGGGGCACATATTTCCTGCGAGGAGAAACGCTACTGTTGCTTGGAGTGTGGGGCCAGATTCGGTTCCGTTAGCAATCTGACGACACATGCACTGATCCATGCGAGGAATCAGGAAAGGCAGAAATCCTACTGCTGCACAGAGTGTGGAGCCAGCTTCGTGGCTAAGGAGGACCTTGATAAACACATGAGGATCCACGCTCACATAAAGATTCAGGATGGATTCCATCCAGCTGAACCATCGCAGCAGAACCAAGTCTCTAGCCAAGAATGTGGCACCATGTTAGAATATGTATCTAGCTTAATATTTGACTAATGATGTATAGGCAAGTTCATGTGCTAGAAACACAGAGCTAACATTTTGTCCCGCCCTCTGAAACATACTTCCGATGTCTGTATAGCTGCCTGCCTCACTACAGCTTGCTCGGTGACCATTTACACGTTTATCTACCCCGCTTCGCTCACCATTCTTGGGTTACGCAAATTATTGAATCATGTGTTTGTGGTCATTGTTAATGTCAAGAGTTATTTGCTGACACCATCACCTATTGGTCGAGAAAAACTTCGGCGAGCGTGGTCAAACTCGCGTCACTGTGGACGCTGCGGTAGACAGCGCCACTAACATGAATGGGGTCGCGTTAGTTAGTTTGGTGCGGTGTTCATAACCACTCAGCCAACGCGGACCCCTATCCTTGCTTGTTTAAATATAGATTGGTGAGTGGCTAATATGAAGATGTATGTTGATGTATGGGTATGCATATTTGTAGGTATGTAGCTAGCCTTGCGCTAGCTAGCTAGGATTAGGTTAAACTTTTAGATAGGAAATGGGGTGATATTGAATCACAATGTCGCAAAAAGTATAAAATATTTCAAGTATTGTCATTACCATATCCCAACCCATTGCTGGCACTGGTGAGCCGGCAGTGCCCTGCGACCAGAGATGGCAAAAGCACCCAAGTTTCTTAATAGAGTAAGAACCAAAAAAACAACTTCAGTAAGTTTACTAAGTACTGATCCAAATATCTACTAAAGTCAACGTAAAAAGTACATGCAACTTAGGCAAGTACAGTACTTAGTACTCCGCTTAGGAAATAATTTCTTAGTTTTTCATCTTAGTGTAAAGCTTCATAAGATATCATGTTCATGTGCTGCCCTGTAGCTTAGTTGGTTAGGCAGAGCGCTGGAAAGCACACATATGCCTCAATGGCGCGGTGAGTCTGTGGTTCGAATCTCGCCACCGACGTATTTCCTGCATGTCTGCCCCCCCATCTTAACCTTGTTCCGCTAACCCTAATAAATAAAGCTTGGAAAAAACAGCCTGAATGTGCTGGAAAAAATATTTTTTTAAAAAGATATCACGTTCATGCAGTGGTGTTCTTGAAAAATGTACTTACATACAGTACTTGAGTATTTTTACTTTGTTACTTTCCATTCCTGCCTGGGACCTATTGAAGACATTGTTCGGGAAATATCTTCTTGCCACTCTGGACTGGAAACTGCTCGCAATACAACGACGCTACTTCTGCTCAGCGTGAAAGGTCAACAGAATTTCTACATCATCAAAAGGTTGTTACGTCTTTCGGGAGCGCAATCGGCACTTCACAAAGAGAGAGAACGTGCCTCTCCGCTGCTTGTTTCACACGACTAGCGATTACAAATGCCCACGCGACCTCATGGACTTGCTTTCTTCTGGAGGAGAGAAGAAATTGTAGATCTGACACATAGACTGTATATAACTATGAACAATGTCCGCCTCTTTTTCTTTGTTGCAACTTCCGCATTGGTGTTCGCCTCGGGTGGGCGGAGCTGGGATCAGAAAACAGCCCCTAAGGGATTTCCAATACAAATATTCAAACTTTAGCAGCCTGTTTTAACCTAGGTAAACCCTGGGCCGAATTGATGTTTTCACGTATATTGCCAGGTATGCCCCCCTGTTAATTGTGTGATTGGGAGGGGGGAGCGGGGGGTCATAATTTTACAAACGTGTCAGATTTACATTATTAAGGTTTTGAATACCAATAAGTTGGGGTAGGGGGGCGGCGTGTGGCTAACCCTCAACAACTCTCTCTTCTGCCACTTCTTAAAAAGACCTTTAAAATGTTGTCATACACTCTGTTTTACTTTATTTTATTTTTTGCATATGATGTGTCATGATTTGACAGAGCTTCCTGGAAGGAGAGGTCTGGTCATCTCAATGGAACAGCTCCTGAATAAATAGAGGATGAATGAATGAATACTTGTATCTGTGCACGTGAAAAGAGAAGAGTGCAAGAAACTATGCAAACGCCCCTTCTGATTGACATGGCTTAAGTATAGGGTACACTTTACTTTCCGTTTATTGTCTCGGCATGTGATTCGAATAAGTAGTTCGCGAATTACACTCCACGTTTAGGCTAGAACACATTACTTGCGTCTTGGCGCATCCCACACGCGCGCCGGCAGGGCATGCACGGTTTTTTGACGTAGCGTAAAGGTAATGAAGCGCGCGCTTTCCATTCATTGTCTACGTGAACTCTAGACGTCATTCTGTGCAGCATAGTCTGCCTCGACGCTAACAATGTGCCCCGGTCTGTTGAGAGATTGCCACGAACTGCTAGCGGTTCAATCTGTCATCAATCGTTTTGTTTGTGTGTTTACAAACAAACGTACAGTCCTTTCGGTATTATACACGTCTCCAGTCGATGAAAAAGAAACATCCGAGGTATGCTACAGATGCTGTTCTTGGCTTTGATCATATGTTAGCCACAGTTGCTATCTGCTTGAGCTTACAGTGTGTACGTCCCATTCCATTGCTTTAACTTCTTGCCGATTTGTGTGTGTGTGTGTGTGTGTGTGTGTGTGTGTGTGTGTGTGTTGATTGTAGCGCCAGGCAATAGGAGTCGGATGCAGAGTGGTGCAATCAGAAATAAACATTTATTGGTATCAGTATCGCTCCACTGAGCAAAATATCGGTTATTAGTATCACTATCGGGCCAAAAAACTCCTCATTGGTCTGTCACTAATATTAACTAATGCTAAGGTAATACTTCTGTCTATAACAGACTGTCAATTACACTAACCAGGCAATCTAAATGTTGTAGTGACCTACATATTATATTTATCGAGCTATATACAGGACATGACCACATGTCTATTGTGGCAATCCTGTCTCTTTGCTCATATCGGTCCTGAAATAAATACATCGCAAGAGCAACTTGGAGGTTCCCACCTTACTGCTACACCACTAGACGTTCCAAGCAACGTCTAGCGATGTGCGATGCAAGTTTGATGCGTTGGTTCTTGCTCGCTAGGCTACAATAGGGCTGTTGCACCAGTGACTGCAAAAATACTCCGCGATAATCGATTATGCAATTTGTGGCTGATTTAATTTTATAATCGATTGGTCACTGATCAATCGTTGCAGCCCTACTTCCAATTAATGATGGGTTCTACGCTGGTGCTTTTTAAAAGTTAATAAGGTGGTTCTCTGCATCCAGGTTGACTCTGTCAACTCCTGGTGATTTCCTGCCTCTGACTGAGCATGGAGTCTGACCAAGACCAATCCTACGAGGACACGGGCTGTCTGGAGGCTGGACATGAGTACACAGACCCCCATCATGAGGACTGTAAGATAGGTTTGATCCTCTGTAAAGTGGAACCCTTAGAGACTGCATGTGACGACCATGCTGACTCAACTCATATTGCGAACTTCCCTCAAACTGTTGACACACTGGAGTCTATCAAAGAGGAGGACAAATTCTGTGGGGTGAACCTTTTGGCTGCAGACTCCAATCCTTCCTCTTGCACGTTGTTGGAAGATTCAGTGAAGAAAAAAAATTCTGACCATGCCGACAGGGAAGGTGATACAAGAGCAAGCACATCCAGTGATGAACGCATTGTTGCAAACCAGACTGGAAACACGGAAAAGTTCTGCTGCTCAGAGTGTGGAAAGAAGTTTGGTAATAATTATAAAGTGGCCCAACACATGATGATCCATTCCGACGACAAACCCTACTGCTGCCGAGTCTGTGGATCATGCTACAAGTGGGAAACAAGCTTGAGACACCACATGAGGACACATACAGACGAGAGGCCGTACTTATGCACAGTGTGTGGAAATGGCTTCCGATGGAAAAACACGTTTGATGAGCACATGAAAGTTCATACCGGGGAGAAACGTTACAGTTGCATAAATTGCAAGGCCAAATTCGGGAGTGTCGGCTCTCTGAGATTGCACAGACTGAGACACAACAAAGTTAAGGTAAAAAGAAGGGAGTCACACTGCTGCCCCATGTGTAACGCCAGGTTCGATTCAAGGGGTCGCATGAGGCTCCACAAGAAGACTCACTTCCAAAATAAATCTCACCTGCCGTATATATACAATTGCTTTAAGTGCAGCGCGAGATTCGGTTCTGTTAACAGTCTGGCGAAACATGCACTGGTTCATACCAGGGGGAAAAGGGAAGGACGGAAATCGCATTACTGCACAGAGTGTGGAGCCGGCTTCATTGCTAAGGAAGGCCTGGAAAAACACATGAGGATCCACGCCCACATAAAGACTCAGGAACCAGCTGAGCAATCGCAGCAGGACAGAGTCTCTAGCCAAGAATGTGGCACCATGTTAGACTATGTTTCTAGCTTAATATTTGACTAATGCTCTATAGCTACAATTCCTAGCTGAGCGTGGTTCTCAAAATAGCTGTCAAACCTTTGTGACATCACAGTTACTGTTACTGAAGAGGTGCCAGATATGTTGTTGCTCAATAGGTGTCAAATGTTTAAATAGAATTTGCTGAGTGGCAAAAATATAAAGACTTTGGTAAAACAAAAAAAGATGGGGATACATGCAGCATTCAATACCAAATTGTTGTTGTATTATATTCAATGCAAAAATAAACATGTTCTAGTTAACCTGCTCGGGTCATGAACACGTATGTGTGACTAAATAAAGTAGCTTTACCTTGGCAAAGTAAATACTGCTTTGAACTTATCAGATTATTTTGATACTTGTGTGCTTGTGTATCAGCTAATCATAACTTAATTTACCCAACAATACACCCACTCACCGAGTGCATATTATTGAATCATGTTTGTTGTACACATGCAATGACAATAAATATTTCATTTATTCATTGTGGGGCATAGATCCACACTAGAACATCTGGGTGTGGAATAGCACATCGCAAGTTACTACCATCATTTTTAATAATGCATTAGTTGAGTATTATTATTATTATTATTATTATTATTATTATTATTATATTATTATTATATTTAGCCTAAAACTCTTACCGGAACCACCTGCCGAACTCACTGACACTTATGCCCAAAATGTTGAAGAATATGCAAAAACCTAGTCCCAATGGCATTATATTATCTATAACCATATGGGATTATTTATTCTCCGTTTATTGTCCGAACAAATAGTTCACGAATGACACACGCCACATAAAGGCTAGAACACATTGCTTGTGTCCTGACGACTTGCATCGCAGGATTGCGACGTCCTCTCCATTGGTTGTCCACGTCAACCGACGCACTGCCGTACGCCCTGTTGGCGCGGTACAGTGCGCCTTGAAGCGAATAGTACGCCCCTCGCCTATTCAGTGAACTAGTAGCGGAGCGGCGGTGATGTTGCGTACGGAATAGCTTCTGGTATACTTTGTTTCGGTTGTATGGCTTATAAGAAAACTGTACTGATCTTTCCACAAAAAACCTCCCCTCGGTGGCCACGAATCATCCCAGGTATGCTAACATTGTTCATTTTAGCTTTGCTCGTATGTTAGCCGTAGCCCCTAGACGCTAACTGCTAGCTTGGCAAGCCTGGACAATCCATCGAGATACGTCGTTCATGCTGTGCGATGCATGAACGAATAGATTGGTCTGGCTTGCCAGGCTTGCTATCTGCCCGTGTTTACAAACTTTTCTACGGTGACCAGACGTCCTCGATTTTCGGGGGCAGTCCTCGATCTTGGAAAATATCCCCGTTTGAAGTATTCATTTGTTATTCATTTCAGGATTTTTCATTTCTAATTTTTGGTTAATTAAGCTTCACGAGGTCACTGGGTGGGGAGAGCTGCTGGCATGGAAGTCATGTCAAGAGTGTACATAGATGTGATGCGACACCATCACCTATATTATTGGTCTACACACATTTGATGTTACTTGATCATTTCTGAAAATCCGAAATATGACTAATATTAATCAACACTATTGATTGAAAGACATGCTTATGAAGAAAACCATCAATATGTGCCTAAATTAATGCTAATGAGTTTGTGTTAGACTTAACATGTATTTACTGGACCAAAATTGACTAGAGTTAAAGTTGAGAGGATTCATTTCACTTTGAATGTTTTGGGGAAATGCTTGAAGGAAAAATATCAAACCGATTTAATGGAATAATCATTTCATTAATTTGCAATCAGTTGACTCTATTAGAACAATTCTTTGGCATGTTTGATTTTGTGTATGCAACAAGCTGTTGTTTAATATGGTGTTCGCTTGTTACACTTGTGTTTTTCCAAAATTGCGATATATATATTGCAGTTTTTTTTGTTGCGTTTTTTGTTTTGTCCATGAGGGGATGGGTAGATATTTTTAACTTTACTTTTACTTCATTATTAAAACGAACATAAAACTGAGCATGCTATTATTTATTTTTACAACACACCTACCATTTAATGTCTATATGACAAAAACGTTTCAAAAACATTCTTTGAGATGAAGAGGCATGTTTACAGTGAAGCTGTACGCTCATTGTGTGTGTATGCATATTAGGCGTCAAGATGCAGGTACTTTCACTTTCAAGACGAACGGACGAAGATGAGACTTCACAGCTTTTGCTTTGGAAGTGCAATATCACGCAAAAACACATGGCCTTTGCCATCTGGTTTTTGGATAAAGCCCGTCCCCTCGTGGTTTAACAACCATTGCCTCTTATCATTCAGCCTTGGTGCCTTTTTAAAGTTAATAAGGTGTGCTTCTCTACATCCAGTTGGACCCTGTCAACTGCTGGTGATTTCCTGACTGAGCATGGAGTCTCACCAAGTCCAATCCTACGAGGACACAGGCTGTCTGGAGGCTGGACACGAGTACACAGACCCCCATCATGAGGACTGTAAGACAGGTTTGATCCTCTGTAAAGTGGAACCCTTAGAGACTGCATGTGACGACCATGCTGACTCAACTAATGTGGAAAACTGCCCTAAAACTGTTGACACACTGGAGTCGATCAAGGAGGAGGAAAAATCCTGTGAAGTAAATGTTCATGTCTCAAACTCCAATC
>OMKY01123743.1:3895-15650 GCA_900302395.1 Bregmaceros cantori | reverse complement strand
CTTCTAAAAATATGAATACTAAATTTTACTTAAGTACAGTACTTAAGTATTTGTACTTTGTTACTTGCCATCTCTGATTATGATAAATGTACAAGTGGCCGCCTGGGACCAAAGGTGTGAGCTTACCGACTGTGAGAACAAGGAGGTATGTCTTCATGAAGACGGGGGCTTGGTCCACTCTGTCTTCAAGCTGCTCGGCTTGGTACACCGTGAGGCCTACAGAGCAGCCGGCACACGCAGCGTCATGGGTTCATCTCCCCTTACCGACGTGTTGCATGTCAGCTTTCCTCACTCTCTCATCCCCCTTTCACCCTGACACTGTCAATAAAATGGGAAAATGGCGATTGTGCCGAAAAATGAATTGAAAAAAATCTATGTGGTTGGGGGTGGAGTGGTTATGGAGCGCGCCCTCCAGACCATAGGCTGAGCAGTGCCGCTGGTTCTCATCCCCTTTCCCGTTGCTTTTATGCAATGTCTCCCCCCACTCTTCATCCCAGTTTCTGAGCTAATCCTAACGCTATCTCTCAATAAAAAGAATGGAAAATAACGCTTGCCGTAAAAAAAAAGGAAATTTAAAGTAACAAAGTAATCTATATACTTTTAAAATGTGGCAATGTGATTATGTTACATATAACGTTTTTTAATAAGTCACTTGGAACTGTAAACGATTGGTTTTAGAAAGTAACTGAGCCAGCTGTGTTTTATATCAGCCTGTCCCACTAGGCCGGCTGTTTCCTGGTTATCAGTGTTGCTGCATTTCCTCTTCCTCTTTCCAGACTGTCCCTCTCTGTGCCAGGCCAGAGAATAGATATGTAGTGACAGTAACAGTGACATGTTATAGAAAGTCCCTGGGGTCGGTTGCTCCTGGCAACATAATGGCGACGAGATGAACACTGCTCGAAATAAGAGATGCATTGTTGATATGAACTTAATTTCCACATAAAATGACAATAAATGTATCAAGCCATGGGAAACGTCAGTTACTGTTGTTTAAATCGTCTAGTTTTCTTTAGTTCAGTTAGCGAAATAAGTTAATTTTAGCAGTAACCCAGGTGGTCGCAGTATCAGAATCTTTATCCCAATATACACTGCTAGTAAAATGAACAGAAGTATGTTACCTTTGTTTTTTCTTCAGAAGTCGATGAAATAAGGTAGTGCTGTTCGCCTGGTAATTTTAAAAATCATGTTCAAAACCGAACTTTGGGTTCTTCTAGAAATAATTTCCTCAATACTTACTGTGTGACATTGTCATTCTCTTAACTCATACAATTGAATGGGCAGAGATATGGCACTATGTTCACTCCGGTGGCTCAACGGTGAGACCTAAAGAATGAGCTGGTAATACAGCCAGACTCTTTACGAACTGTAGAAACCAAGTCTATTCAACTGCTGTTTTTTTCTAGCCCGTGGGAGTATTGTAAGATTTTTTTTTTGTCAAACATCTTTTATCTATCTGAGAGGCTGCAACGTTCTTTACCTCACCAGAAGCACTGGGAATGTGTTGTTGAGGCTAACTGAGTTTCAGTTCTTTACCTTAACAGCGACAGCCAGGTGTAATCTAGCAATTTGCTAATCCTGTGTATATCCATCTTTTCATGACTCATGTATCACTGTGCAATGAATGCCATCTATTTTGCTGTGTAACATGTTGAAATGAACAATGGCTCTGTACTGTCTGTCGTTAAATACATTTCATTTCATTCATTTCATTCATTCATTCATTCATTCACTATAAATGTGTTGTAGTTCAAGTGGGCGGCTGCTGTTTACCACTATTTGTGTGTTGTTGTTTCAGATGTTGCTTATTAAAAACAAGAAAGCACCATTGTTGCATGGAATTGAAGCCCTTTTAATGGGAAGTATGCTACTTTAAATTAAAGTTATGAAAATGTGGTTTCGCGTCGTGTCAAGTTGTACAAATAGGCCGGAGGTTACTGGAAGAGTCCGGCATCCTCTCTGGCCCCTGGCCCATTTGGGTTTCTGACAATGTGGCCCTCTGAGTGAAATAAAATGCACTATATGTCACTGCACTGACTTTTTGTGCACTGTGTTGCTGTTTAGTGCCGTCTCATGGTGCCTGGAACACCTGTTTTGCCAAGTGTCCGTCATTTGCGTACTTGGTTTCTGGTCATTCTTAGGGCATCTGGGTTTTGAACCAGTTCAAGGAACGAAAACCGGGAACTTTTTGTATTTTCCAGGGAAGGGAAACCGAACTGGAAACCTTATTTTTTTATGTTCTGGAACAAGAACTTATTTTAAAATCATGGTAACCGTTTAATACTGTTTTTATTTTGTTCCTCAAAGGAGTGCACTTTGGGATAACTTCAAAAATAAAACAAAATAAATATCAAATCTACGATGCAGTAGTGAAGTATGAATCGTCGCTGGACTCTGGAGAGTGTGGGTGTGGGTTCGCCCCGACACGCAACGATAATTGTAGAGCGCTACCAGCAGGCAGCAGCGAGTCTCTGTAGCAAGTCGTCGTGGGTTTGCCCCGACATATACAGCATTAAACAGGTGACGGGAGCGAAATTAACCGTTGCAGGAACAATATTTTTTTATAACCGGTTCGGAAACGTCAATTTAATGGTGGAACTCATAACCGGAAACGTTATAATTCCGTTTCTGTTCGGAACAAACCGTTTGGGAGACAATATCGGATCAACGCCATGTCTACAAGTGCACCATTTGAGACACAGCGAGGGTCTCTGTGTTTGGGTGCCAGAACGAACGCATTGTCCACGCATCGCACATCGAACGTCTAGCGATGTGTGATGAGTGGACGATGCATTCGTTGTGGCTCACCAGGCTAGGTGTAGCATACCTTGTGGGTAGACGTTAAATCGGATAATTCTGGCGTATTTTTTTCCATGATGTAAGGTGCGAATCCCAAAAACTTTTGAAAGGCTACAAATCCCTAGCCCCAATCCTAAACTATCCCCCAACTTTAACCCTAACCTCCCACTACATACGACTACCCTAACCCTAACCGTAACCTAAACTTAACCTAACCCAATCATAACCTTAACCCTAATCCTAACCTTAACCTAACCCCTAAGATTAACGTAACCCAACCCTAATCTTAACCTAACCCTAACAAAATAAGCAGATCATTTTTGGGATTCGAACTTTACCTAATGGCAAAAAATACGCCAGAATTATCCGATTTAACGGGGACTGTACCTTGTGTGCCAGCCGCCAGGACGTAGACTGGTATGGACCAGGTGTAGCGGTTCCACAGCATGCTGCGGGACGAGGAGCCCACCACGCACATCAGCTGCTGGGGGTACCTTGTTAAACATTTTACTGGATTAGGAAAGAGATTGTGACATCAGATGACCAGGTGCTTCTGTTGTGGATTTTCATTCTGTAGCGCTCATGGAGTAAAAATATTATGGGACAGAAGGAGGAGATTTGTCTTGCGCTGCATTTAATTAGAGATAAGAGAAAATATTTATTCCGTCATACATACATGTAGCCAGTTTTTGATGGTGCGGGAAAACGGGAGTGCCCGGTGGAAACCCACACAGCACAGGGAGAACATGTAAACGCCACACAGAAAGGACCTGTCTGGATTTGGGATTCGAACCCAGGACCTTCTAGCTGTGAGGCAGCAATGCTAACCACTGCGCCACCGTGCTGCCCTTCATTAAGATCTTTCTCCCCGTTTTCCCCCTCCCCTTGTGTGTTTGGTGTGTTTGTGTGAATGGTTGTCTTTCTCTTTTGTCATGTTCGGGCAATTGTTTTGTTAGATTTAAAAGAATCTTTAAAAATGGGGGAATCTCTGATGTTTGTGCAGCGGCAAGGCTTCCACCCTACTGGCACTTGTTGGTAATAAAAAAAAATGTTCGTCATCTCTGTGATTTGGCAACTTGTTGAAGTGTTATCTAAACAGAAGGAGCATCACCTCAGCATGTCCAGAACGCTCCACAGGAAGAACAGAGCAGAGACCACCGGTCTGCTCTGCAACTCCTCGTTCCTCACCACAGTCCACAGCAGAACGTTCCGCTCCAACACCTGCAAATATCATCAACATCTTTGTTCCAGCCTGGAGACTGTACAATGTCTTTCCAGCTGTTAGGGTCCACCGTTTTCAGGTCATGTATGTTTAAATGTGTGTCTCTGGTTAATGTGTTTACATATGTACGTTCTCTGGTGCGTCGTCCTATCAGATTTAGTTTCCATAGAAAGAGAGGAAATTAACTCGGAGATCGAGAACAATGATCTGCAATTTGCACTCTCTTGGTCCTGACAATACAGGACATTGGAGAGAGATCACCGTAGATTTCATATTTATCTGGATGACATTTCCGAGAGCGATGTTTCACCTGCACTAGGAGGCGAGTGTATGTCCTGTCCAGGACTCTGAACTGGTTCAAGGAACAAAACCGAAAACAGAGTTTTACAGAATTTTACGAGGAGTGGAAACGGAAACGCGAAAGATTTCTTCAACTGTTCTGGAACAGAAACTGAACATTATGAAATCCACAAAACTGGTTAAAAACTTTTTTTCATTCTCTATATATTTCAACATATCCTATGTCTGAGAGATTATTTCCATCCACTATCACTGTTAGTCATCAAACCCCATGCATCTGGGGCTCCATCTTGTGGACAGATGAGGAAGCAAATGTAATGGAATTTTAAACCAGGTTTTCACGTTAATACACTTGCGCTGAAGTTTGAACGTCCACCAAATATATTATTTATATTAACAAACTAAATGTTTGCGTTCCGACCCGGTTCAGGACCAATATTTTGGTGGTGGAACCTATTTGGACTTGGACTCAAACCACAATTTGAATTCAGCGTGGGTTTTGTCCCCGGTTTAGTGCGTGTTAGTCAGGTTTGT
Source organism: Bregmaceros cantori (assembly GCA_900302395.1). Taxonomy (NCBI): domain Eukaryota; kingdom Metazoa; phylum Chordata; class Actinopteri; order Gadiformes; family Bregmacerotidae; genus Bregmaceros; species Bregmaceros cantori. The sequence goes on along the minus strand of OMKY01123743.1, from coordinate 10,798 downwards.
CATGGATGTGTTCAGAGTTCCTTCTTTCCAACCAAGACACATTTGTAAACAAAGTCTTGCATGTGCTACTAATGCACGTGTGTTCAGTGGCACCAAAATTGAATATATATGGTCCTATTCTATTCTTCCTCGACATATATTGCACTTTCACGTAAACAGCTGCTTGGCTCAGATCACGATGTGTCCTATGTTTCATTTTACTGATTCAAGTGTTTTGAATTGATGCACTGCAGCTGTTGAGTCACTGTGGTGACTTGCTGGTTGTGTTGTAAATTATGATGGAATATATTTAAATATATTTATGACAATTAATTACATTATATATTTATAAAAGTATAATTAATTACATTGCATGCCTAAGAGTGAAGTCTATGTAAATCAAGGCCAAAAAGGGGCAGATTGCGTGTTGTGGATGTGTGGTGGTGTAACTAGTGGACTGTTAATATCCCAGATAAGGCTCATGTGGAGCGTTTCCACACGTTCTGTCTGTCAATTTCACACGTATTTTGACACAGATCTCGGGAGCTTACTCACCTGTAGGAGGCGTGGCAGCAGCCAGCTACGGTCGAGGCCGTCGGCGATGTGGAACAGTTCCAGCACAGTCAGAAGCTGACAGAGCAACATGACGATACCCAGCGAGTAGAAGGTGTCGGCGAGCGCATCTATAAATAATGATAATAATGTTTGTATTAAGACCACATCTCTGATCATATCAGGACCAATGTCTTTTCCTCCGTTAAAGGAGTTTTCACATTGACAACCTTTATAGACAAGTTCGGCAGGTATTTCCGGTTAAATTTGTACTCAGAGCGTCACGTCCGGTGCCATTTACTTGCCGTGTCTGGCACCGCGTCCACTACGATGAGATTTAATGGAACTCATCCAGACACCGGAAGTGCGTTGCACAGCCCTCTGTATTATGCGGCTAAACTCGTCTTTAATCTCATGTCTTTAGTTTAACTCATGGACTGCCAATGACATATATGATTGTTTGTCTGATTCTGTCTCAATAAAAACATTTAAAATAAAGACATTTTAAATACAACTGTTCATGTCTAAATGTAAATGTAAAATTGTAAACAAATCACCAGAGATGGGCACTAACGCATTACATTTACGCCGTTCGAATTTTGTGTGTTCTTTTTTACTTTTGGAGTACTTTTTTCACAAGATACTTTCTACTTTTACTTCAGTAAATTTGAGGTAAAAAAAATATTTTTACTGAGATGTCAGCAATTTGCTACTTGTTACATTAACTTGGCCTTTAGCAACACCTGTTGGGAACTGTTGGCACATATGTCACTCTCTCTCTCTTTCGGGCGCTCTCTCTCTCTCTACCTCTTGGGCGCTCTAGCCCCGCCCCTCCCTCTTGGGCGTTTTCTCAGTCCCTCTCACTCTCTCTCTCTCTGGCTCTCTCTCTTTCGGTCTCTATCTCTCAGTATCTTTTGAAAATAGAATTTGTCCTAATTAATTTTATTTATTTTTACTGAAAGCTACTCAGTACTTTCGCTACTTAAGTTACTTTTTTGGGGAGTACTTTTTAAATTTTACTTGAGTAACTATTCGGATGACTACTTTTTACTTTTACTTGAGCAATACTTTTACTTTTATATTTTATTTTATATTTTTGTGTGTGTTTTATTGTTGTGACGTCACCAAGCACAAGCCTCATTGTCGCAGCCCTGATATTTAAATTTAAAAAATTATAACTTTATAAAATAAACTGCGCAGTGGCAGAGTGGTTAGGGAGACCACAGGCCGAGCAGTGCCATGGGTTCTCATCCCCTCTCTGGCTTTTCTGCAATGTCTCCCCCCGGTTTAACCCCTGTGTTCCGAAATCCCTATGTTCCGCAATCCCTATGTCCAGAAAAGTTATGGGGCATACTGCATATTGTCATACTAGTCATTTAGACACCGTGAGGTTAGGGGTAAACCCCTAATATTAACCCCTACCCTAAACCTAACCCCTTCCCTAATAATTTGCCCAACCCTAACCCCTAAATGACACATAACTTTTCAGAACATAGGGATTTCGGAACACAGGGCTCTTCGTCCCAGTTTCCCAGCTAATCCTATCGCAATCACTCAATAAAATAATGAAAAACGCCCAAAAATAATCATTATAGAAGCCATGCAGAACGTCCCTCAAGGAGTCAACTGTTCTCACCTCCACCAAACATGAGGAAACGCGCCGTCATGTTGGTCAGAATCCACGTGTGGCAGCAGAACTGGAACATGTTGTAAGTGAAGGCATAGAGGAACCTGGCACTCAACCACCTGAAACCACCAGCAGTGTTAAATAAGATTTTAAAAAAAGACAAGATCCGAACTGCGAACACGCAGATATAGAGATGTTTTGGGCAATATGGTTTAAAGACACGGGTCACCGTGTTTCGACAACAACAGCGGAACATCGACTGTTACCTGCAGAGATCGTGTTTCATCCATTGCTTCTATCCACGACACGATCTTGGAAGAACATGTACTAGAACTCGCGAAACGTTTAATGAATAAAATCCGTTTGCGACTTTTGACCATAAAGTGCGGCTTGTTGCTGTGTTTCTTACCGCATTGTAAACGCCTGGAGGTGGGAGCGCCGCGCCTTGCAAGCGAGGGTTGACGCAAGGTTCTATTCCCCTCCCTCTGGTGCGTCGTACACTTTTTCTCAACTCTCTCTCTCTCCGTCTCTCTCTCCTCTCTCTCTCTCTCTCTCTCTCTCTCTCTCTCTCTCTCTCTCTCTCTCTCTCTCTCTCTCTCTCTCCCCTGTCCCCTGTCTCGACGGTTTTCCACTACCCTTTCATTTTTTCACACACATTCCAAGCTCAAATATCTGACATAATAGTTCCGTCTCTGTTGTGCGTGTGTGTGTGTGTGTGTGTGTGTGTGTGTGTGTGTGAATGTGTGCGGGGGGAGAAAGAGACACAGACAGACGGAGAGAGAGTATGGCAAGCGAACAGAGCATGTTATTACTCATTAGACCCGCTAGATGGAGGTGCTGTTTGTTGTAGAAAGTGTACACAAACTATATGTACAGGTGTGTGTGTGTGTGTGTTGTGTGTGTGTGAGAGAGAGAGAGAGGGGGAGAGAGAGACAGGGTTGGCAAGGTTGCATTTTAAAAGTAGTTTCTCAGACGTAGAAGTTGCTCATTGAACATTTAGCCAGTAAACGAATGTATAAATAAAGTTCAAGTCAAAAATGCATCATCTTTCACGAATTTGTTAGACGCGCAGTTCTCACTCCGGCCACCAGATGGTGGTCGTGTCAAGCTATACACGTTCGCCCTGCGGGAAAAGATTTGATTCTAAAAAGTAACCTCTTCCCAATCTCCCATGAAAGATATGATGAGGTCAATGTGATGTAAAAAATAAATAAAGTGGACATTTGTGTATTAAAGTGGGTTAGGGTTAGAAGGCGTTTCTGGCATGATCCAGCTCATTTTATGTCTTCCCAAATATTACATGAAATGGCAATTTGGGCCTGCACACCATACTTATGTTATCGTATTCAAAAATGCGATATTGAATGAGTTAGTTTTAGTCACCACATTTTTAAAAACATATTTCAAAAACAGGTGTCCCAGGTGTGTATGGGGAATACATACCTTGATGTCTTTATTGTGAGAATAAATATTTCAATATATTGTAATGATGGGGTGCCCCCAAGTGGAAGAGCCCATTGAGAGGCATGTGGGGAAATGCGTCTGGAATCGAGTCAGCAAGAGGGTAAGCTCAGCCCGATCCCGATCATATTTAAACAGGCGTGACAATGACAACCAAGTCACTATACCCGACGGCCTTGTCACGGCAGGCAGGGCTGCCCCCCAATACTCAAAGTGTTAACGACGAGGGCTCAAATCGAGTCCAAGCACACTCCCTAGTGAGGGAGTCTGGGCCTCCCTTGGCCAGTGTTGAGTATGGACATTTGATAATATTGAGTGTTGTGTAATTTTAGATGTATTATGAATGTAATATTGTGATGTCACAGCTGTTACCCACTAAGACGGCTTTGGTGTTGCCTGTTAATACGGTTTTTGGGTGGACATAACAGCCACCAAGTGCTATAAGCTCATATTGAACATGATGGACTTAGCAGTAAGCGTTGCTGGCGATAGACTTACAACTTTCAATGTGCGGTTGGCCATTGACGTCTGCACGCCAAGGGAGTCATTGCTCACAGAACAATGTAAGTAATGTTGAATGTTCAATAACCTTAACAAAAGAGTGCTCGTCCACGTTCATCTAAAATACGAAGTAGTTTATGAACCATCATTAATTGAACATGTTTCTGGTACAACACTGGTAGCATGGTGACGAAGTTCTGCATTTGAAATGTAATACAATTTGTGTCTGCACCAAATTGAATCAAATTGAATCAGCATCGCACACACCGTGTTAAATCAAGATCAAAAAGCATGAAACACACGAAGCAAATAATACACATGACTTCAGAATTCATAATCATTTGTTAATTGAAATATTGTGATAGGGAAGGTTTGTGTTAGACCTAGACTATAATAGAACGTATGCCAGTAGAAGGCTAGTTATTTATAATAATTTGTAGCATATTCGCTGCACCATAAGTATCATGATTATACGGCTCACTATCCATGAATCATCTATTTTTTAACTTTCTTTCATATATGCATTATTTATTTAATTTGTGTGTGTGTGTGTGTGAGTGCGTGCTTGCAATTGCATGCAATGTGGTCTTCATGTCACCGTTGACATGTGGCCTGTCCTCGCCGTTAAACTCTTATTATTAGCAGTTGCCAGCCCACAATCAGAGCCCACACCTGTGACCTCAAGCCGGGCCGCGCGCCCGCGAGCGTCGCCGAGCGCGCGGCCAGAGAATGCGACGCACGGTCGTCGGGTTGTCACTGTTCGTCGTCGCCCCCACAGCCGCGCTGCGTGTTATTGTGTTATTTATCGAGCTGAGTTTTACACCTTGGAAGTCAAACCGTGTCAATGTCATCACTGAAATAACTCCAGCACACCAAGTTGTGCATCGCTATAATGTCTGTGTGCAATTGTTAATTACAAATGGAAATTTGATAATATTGTGTGTAATTTTAGATGCTACTGTTATGAATGCGTGTGCCTTCATTAATTATGCATTGCCTTCTAGCCTGGCGAGCCAGAACCAACACATCGTCCATGCATCGCACATCGCTAGACACTTGCATTGGGTCTGGGAAAATCAGGGTCTCCATCGGTATGAAATCAATCGACCAATCAGCGCGCACGTGGGGGGAGTTTGCACTCACACAACACGGGCGGAGTTCGGTTGTCACGCCTCCACGCCACTTGTCCCACCTACTGCGCTGTGACTGGATAACACGATTTGATTGATACTTTTTTTTTTACGTTTTCCAAGCCTGGTTTGACCAGACCCAATGCAAGCATCTAGCAATGTTTCGGTTCTGGCTCGCCAGGCTAATTGCCTTCCCTATAGTGACGTCTGGTGAATTAAATCGGAAACTTGGATGAAGAGTCGTGGGAAGACATTGCAGAAGAGCCGAGGAGGGGATTACAACCCACGGCGCTGATTGACCTGTGGCCTAGAATAACTGATTTTAATGACACTCAAAAGGTCACACGTGGTCTAGCCAACTATCAATAACCAGCCAGACATTTCCACATATCACTATCTCTCTCAATAAAGAATGAAAAATGGCTTTGCATCCAAAAAAAGCGTTATTCTGTTATTCTCTGGGAGTCAGAGAGAGTAGTCGTGTCTTGTGTTGCCTGCTAAGACAGCTTTAGTGTTGCCTGTTAATACGTTTTCTGGGTGGAATTCACACAGCCTTTGGCAGGGGTGCTGGCAGGGGTCATGCCGGATGCAATGTGCATAATTATATTCTCGAATGAGCGGGGATCCACCGCTATCCACGTCTGCCGCGCAGATACTTTGTGTTAAAGCGATGACTTTTAAACGGATGGATGGATTTGTCACAGATTCGGTGTGTTAATGTTCTAGCGTAGGCTCATGAACTGATGATTTTGAAGGCCAACACTTACAAGACTGGTTCAAGATGGCCAAATCTTTGTTTGGTCCATAACTTTTGACAAATTTCCCTAGTTTTGTTTTAAGATAAAGCAAGATGGCTGACTTTTTTGTGTGACAACACTTCTTGTCAACACTCATTTGCCATCACCCTACAAGGTCCCTGTGATGTCACAATGCGTATTCCTTGAAAGAAACTTGAAGTTACGTATGTAACTCCCGTTCTATGAATCGGCGTTATGACGCCACCACCTCTGGGAGTGACCTAATGCACGACAAATTGCGGGCCCCGCCCCTCGGACGAGCGACTATGAAGGTGGTGGCGTCATAACGCCGATTCATAGAACGGGAGTTACATACGTAACTTCAAGTTCTACTTCACGGCATTATGACGCCACCACCTCTGGGAGGTGTATACCAACCGTGTCGCCCGTCCGTAATTCCATTTGTCTCTCGTACCTGTGTCTCACCTATTCCTCAGGATACGTGGTGTGTCCACACATACCTCATGGGCCCGAGGCCAGTTGCACAGACTGCACCGCAACGCTTAGCGGGGGTGGGTCTGCGATGTTCATCCTGTAGAACCTGGCGAAAGTGTTCGGCGACGCCCAGCTTGCCGCAGCGCACACGTCCTTCAGGGAGACTCCCCGCAGGGCGGCCCATGATGTTGCCATGGCCCTCGTAGAGTGAGCCTTCAGGCGTCGTGGCGGTCCAGGCCCAACATAGTGTAGGCGTGCCAAATTACATCAGTAATCCAATGTGAGAGACGCTGCTTGCGATATTGTGCAAACATAACCGGCGCATTCACATAAGACCGCGGCAGCACCTTTGGTAAAAAGGCAACGTTAGGCCTAATTTGTACGCTCGCCCCATCTGGTGGCCAGCTCATACAGTTGTCAC
>OMKY01123700.1:0-10149 GCA_900302395.1 Bregmaceros cantori | reverse complement strand
GGAAAAAAATATATATATATATATAAACATTTTTTTTTTATTTGTCTTAGCTTTTTTATGCCATTGTAAAGTAACTGTTAGACAAAGGCTAGTAATAATGCACAAGTTCATAACACACACAGACAGAGAGAGAGTGATATATTTAACTTACACTAGCAGTGACTCATAGAGTTTCTTTCCAAAGCGTTCTTTGACTGTGTGTGCAGTATCCCTGTTGACACAGCAAGAATACAGCAAAACACATGTTAGAAGTCCAGCAGCTCGAAAAAAGAAACTTTACAACATTGTGATTATTCGTATTTGAAGGGCAATTTATTGCACCGCAATAACTCAGTCTGTTGAGACAGTGCACTGCAAAGCAGACAAACTAATCCTGAATGAGGCTGCAAATCGTCTGAATGGGCAAAAAAATGTTTCAACATCTCTATAATAATAATAATAAGAAATAATAATAAAAATAATAATCACTTTAATGGTGGATTTTAAACACATAAATGTACAAAAAAAGTAAGTAAACGTTAACCGTATGGTAAATTATGAGCATTAGGCAAACATCATTATAGAAATGATTAGGTCACAGGTATTATGTAACTAGTCATGTTCTAGGCCATAATCTGGACATGCTTGATGTACGACTCCAAAGTACCAACTGACATCTGAACATGCATTGTGTTTTGATAAGACATACCATCTTACTCGCTCAGCTTACTAAGCGTTTCTGTGAAACAACGGTACGTCTTCGGCAGACCCCGGATGTTTGAGATCTGTCTACCCTCATAATTTGGGTTCCAATGAACCTCTGTTGAAACCAATTCAACCAGTGTGCTCCCTCCATCTCTGATCTCACCACAGGGTCTTGGATATTGCCTTACAAATATCCATATCACCACACAGCCCAATACAAATATTAACTAGTTGTTTTAAGGTAACATTAATCTGATTACCGTTATGGAAAGACTAACACATTAGATCTTGGTAGAGGACATCACGGTACACAGCATTAAACTGTAAAATATAATTATAATTAATAGATTGAAGAAAGACTCTGACCAGAGCTGTTTCCTGACAGCCTGTCCTTTCAGTGTCTCCACGTTGAAGTTGTTGGTCCGCGCAGGCATGATGAAGAAAGCAATGACAGTCACATCACTCTGGTTCACCTGAAAAAAAATAATATTTTCAGACTGCGCAAAAGGAACAACATCCTTTTCACAACATATTTCAGCATGACAAATAAATAAATAAATATATAAATAATAATATTAAGAGGATTTATAGAGCAGCTTTTGCGAAACCCAAGGTCGCTTTGCACAACAATGGAAGAGAACAAAAACAAACAAACAAACAAAAACAGCAGTAGCCAAGTCTGTTGAGTGCACTACAAAGCGCACATACGCCATAATGGTGTGCAGAGTCGTGAGTTTGTGTCCCCTCGCCGACAGCTTTGCTGCATGTCTCCTCTTCCTTCTTCACCCCTTTCCAACTAAGCCTGAATAATAGAATCCGAAAAATAAAAAACAAACCAGAAAGAAGAAAGCCAGGAATTGAATGCCATAACTCGGAAAGGCCAGGGAGAGGAAATGGGTTCCAAGATGGGTTTCGTCGAGAGAAAGGGAATGACAGATTTAAGCATAGAGAGACTTCCAAATGGGTGGAGGCAGCCACACTGAAGCTGCTACCGGCAAATGTTTTTAATTTAGTCCAACGGATGGAGAGGAGACAGTCAACTCTGTCCATTTATTGTGGATGGAACAGCTCCATCGGAAATCAACACAACAATGAAATGTTTTGAAAAACAAGCTAAAAAATTAAATATGAAATCAAAATAAACAAAAAGAAAGAGAGGACAAGAGAGAGCAAGAGAGAGAGAGAGAGGAGAGAGTGTGTACCAATATAGAATGCTGAACAGTGGAAACGACCTTGGCATTTTAGGCTGGAGGGGTTAGTGAGAGGGATGCCCTTTAGATGTAACTGAATATCCACGTTAAAAATACAATACACACCCACCCACCACGTGCACTCGCGCTGCATACAGCGGTCAGGGCAGGCTGGGAAGACTGTCAGGAGACAGTCGCGTGTGTGTACGGCACCATCTCGCCATCACCATCTTAGCTTCTATTGTATGTTTTCTCTTTCAAATTCCTTGCTTTGTTTTTGTGTTTCATTTCCTGTTGTCGACAGTACCATATATGTCAAGTGTTGTGTGATGCAGAAGCGGTCTCTGGCTCCAGAGCAAATTGCTCCAATAGGAGACATTAACTAACCTTCAACTTGAACCTGTCTGAAGACACAGTTAGAAAGTGCAGCTTGTTGTAGCGTTCTGTCTCAACTCACAGTTAAAATCTATGGCGTGTTGTGGCGTTCACATAGTTAGAATCTGGTTTGCAAACATTCCACGTACCCTGAGAAGGTAGTTCAGTCTGGCCAGGGCCTCTAGAAAGATGTCTGCTCCCTTGTTGGTGAACTCATAGCGACCAGCAATGAACAGGAAGATGCATTTGTCCAGGTTGAAATCTAAGTGCCTGAAAGACACGGCACAGACAGTAAGACCTTTGTAGAACGTCCAGTTGAAATACAAAAATTAAACGCCGTTAACTCAGCGGCAATCATTATGACGCTACAAAACATTTGACATTTGAAGTTCCACAAATGAGATCTGATCACAACAGCGTATATGATGATCTCTACAATCAACAAGACAATGTGATTACAATTTTCTTCAGCCGTGGCAACAAATACACATTTTTGTATGATGTCTGCGGAAGTGAAATAGTTAAAAGGCATACTGTGTAGCTTTTGTAGTCGAAAGAACCAAATATGTTTGAAAGTATTTTTTTATGTTAAAGACAAAATTGAATTTGTGCAGGGTGAGGACTTTAGCATCATTGTGGGATCTCAATTTGAACCAATTCGGTAGAATGCCTCATAAAATCAAATAGTGTTTCTAATAGTCACAGCAGTCAAAGAGGGACGCACCCGTAGAAGTGACCTCTGATGAACTCCTGGATGCGGCTCTTGCTCTTGGCGTGAAGGTTCTGGAATTCGTGCATCGCTGAGAACTTCTTGACGTTCAAACCGTTGGGAGTGACTATGTCTGTGGAGGGGCAGCGACAAGTAGGTGCAATTCAGCTATCAATGTCGACACCAAGAAGGCTCATTCATATTCCCACTCCATATCACCACGTCCAGCAGACTGTGCACTAACAGGGTCAAACATCCTCCTCCTACAGAGATGGTGGTTTTGTTGGATGCTAGGTTAAGTTTATGGCTGCGCTCCAATTTGCGTATTTTGCAAAAGTGCACTCCACTTTGTGCACTACACACTTCATGAAAAGTGTAGGAATTTCCAACAGAGAAGTGCTGAAAATTAAACATATGTTCCCAACCAAGTATAGATCCTCTTCTTTCTATTATCAACCACCCTGTGTGGATAGAATTTGCACAGGATATCTGGTGGGCCAATTTTGGTACTGAAAGGGTTGAAATGTTACTGAAATCTGTCCAGCTTTAAATTGCTTTGGAGCGCCTTCTCACCTGGTTTCCGCTTAAGCAGGTGCTCTGCTTCGATGGCGGTGATCTGGGACACGGTGGTGAAGACGTGGGCGCACCTAGCTGCCGCCCGCTCCAGGCAGTAGCGGTGGTAGATCTGTCGGTCGCCTGCCTCCTTGTCCACATTGAACTGTGAGGAAGATATAAAAAGGAAATAGAATAAAAACAATACAATAAAAACAATAAAAACAACTAGCAGTGTTGACTCATAAATGTATCCAAGATTAATTTTTTTTTCTGCTTTTCTGTCTTAACACCTGAGCAACTGCAGACCTTAAACTGACAGATACTGCTTCTGCTAACTAATTGAATTCTCCCCATGGCTGTGTGGGTTTCTCCGGGCACGCTACGTGTGTACGTGTCGACTTGGCGGCAGGAACCATTTTGCGGGAATCACCTATGGTGAAGTATATGCATACGCACGGTTACGTGGTATTATTTCCACTTCATGACCATTATATAGGGGTAAATATAACGACGTAGTTATGCTGCCATCTGCTGACTATTGATAGCATATAACCATGGATAAATCAATAATAGAAGACTTTTAAACGGACAATGTTATGCAAATATTGCTCGCCCCTGTAACACCCTGCAACAGCACTATTTCACTGTACATGTACTGTATGTGTGACTTGATGCATTAATGTGCTTTATTAAAAATTACTTGCCAATTGATCTGAACAATTGTTAGACGTGCATACGTCTTAAGGAATAGGACACATCGCGAAAATGAATAAAAATCCTGATTCAGTGACAGTGACAGTGTACACTCACATGAGCGAGGTTGTTGTAGAAGTCCACATTGCCGGCACAGAGGTAGCGTCCGAGCAGCGTGGCGTGTGTGGTGAAGATGGTGGCGACGGGGAGCTGTCTCTGCCGGCAGAGCACCAGCCCGAGACCGGCCAGCCACTCGTGGAAGTGGGCTAGGATGTGAGGAGGCTCTGCACACTGGGCTGCGTACTGGACAGGGATCGGAGGGTTACTTTTTCAAAAAAGTACACTTACTAGGGCTGCAACGATTAATCGACAAATTGTTGACTAAACGATTATAAAATTAAATCGGCAACTAATTTAATAATCGATAATCGCCAAGGACTTGCATCATTATTTTTGTCAGTGGTTTTGTGTTGAAACTGCCCTCTATTGGTCCATGCAAATGTTTCTGAAAATATGAAATATTAAATTGATATGATGGATAACAATTATGAATATCATGAAAACCATCAAAGTGTTAGAGAAAGTAACTTAATTGTTGGTACATTTGCTCCTTAACAAGGATCTTAATTTGACAATATGCACACAGCTCTCACAGTGCTGCGTGTGCTGTGATCCAAGCAGCAGCAACAAGACTATATATATATATATAGGGCTGGCTTGGAGCAGATGTCTAACACACTGCGCCCCTACCAACTCATTTTAAAATTATAAAAGGGACTGCATAAGCGGTGCAGCAAGTGATCCTCCGCTACCAACCTGATCAGTGAAAGTAGAGAGAGAGCGAATATACAATACAGGGGGGCGCGTCCCCCAGACCACAAGTCGAGCAGTGCCACGTGTTCGCATACCCTCTCCAGCTTTTCTGTAATGTCTCTCCGGACTCTTCATCCCAGTTTCATCAGATTTAATCCTGTCACTCTCTTTCTCAACAAAGAATGAAAACGGCGCTTGCGCCGCCACCCCGCCGAAAAAAAGAATATACAACACAAAACAATGATGCGTTCATAAAATTGTGCATAGATATATAATATTTCCCACACTCTTCTGTCGAGAAAGAGACAGCTGCGCGCATACACGCTCTACTCCGTGGCTGGCCGGGAGCAAAGCCCTCGCCTTTTCGCCCATCTTCTGTCGCGACGAAAGGAAGACAACCTGTGTGAGGTCATCTTTTCCCCACTCCAAGTAGCCCGCGCTGGTCACATGACTCGACTTCAAATAAAGCGACACTAGTTCAGGGGACCTCACTTCTAAATGTTATTATTTGGAAGCCCTATTCATGTTTGGTGTGAACACACAGTTAGTACTGTGATTTGGACGTCGTTTGGGGTTGAAATTGGTAGAATGATTCCATAACGGCGAATAAGATGACCGTATGTTTGAATCTATGTTTAGTTGTATGAACACATCAAATAAATGACCTGTATTCAATGTGTTTGAGCTGTACCTCTCCGAGCAGCCACGCGGTGAGGAATCCAAACAGCACAGCGTCGTTGGCCTCGCGGTCGAACCACGGCACCCCGATCGAGAAGTTCTCCCACAGCTCGGCCTTCCAGCGGTCGAGCGACCACGCTGTGAATGCCACGTCGATCAGGATGACGTACGGACTGCCCTCAATCAGCCAGCGGCCGAAATACACCTGGAAACAGAGAACATATTGAATGAGTGAATCTGTTTAATTGAAGGACTGGGCTTTAGACAAGTTTACGGGCAAAAAAGTGTGCCCATATTGTCCTGTCCTGACAATGTAGTCGTTGTTAGAAGATAGAAGCATCAATGAAATCCAGGAATAGCAAAATAAAGTGCCACAAGTACCCAAATGGTGCACTCCGAAAGGCCAAAGTGCATGGCGAAGGACACTTTGTGACGAGTGACGTTATTTCTTGGCCGCAAGCACCATTTTTCCTTTTTATTGATAGGCTTAGTGTGGGGGGATGACGGGAAGCGAACTCACGGCAGCTGCGCGCGCTTTAAGTCTAAGCCACAGGCACAAGAGTGCATGTGGCTGGATGGAGCCGTCTGATCAACTGTGCCACAGAGCCAGCCCCAAAGTCGCAACCATTTTAACACTAAAAGATATGCGCTCAAGTTGGAAAGTCCACCAAAAATGTCATATTTTTCATTTATAATAATAATAAAAAACAATATTTGAACACAACAACTTGGAGTGTAAAAAGTTAGGATTTAAAGGGGAGACGGCACATTGCCAGTCCCGAAGGAGAGGATCTTTACTGTGATTAGAAATTAGATTTTTTTTTAAAATATCACATTTGACATCTTTGGTAAGGGGTTTTCTGTGGCACATTATGTGGAAATCAACCAGTGGGCCTTTATATTAACTCATGATGGCCCCCTCTAGGTTGTGCAGTTACCAAGGCGCTAATACAGGACATGTTTGCCATGTTCCCATAGCACACACACACACACTCTTTAAATAGAACCACCGTCCAGAATACTACAGCAGCTACAGTGAGACAGCAGCACACACAAACACACACGGGACGTCCCACATTGAGAACGGTGGCGCAACGGGAGGTGGGGCGGGGGGGGCCAGCACAGCACGCCCCCCACGTGAGGAGCACATACGCAGGAGAGAGATCTTTTAACCTTTAACGACGGAGAGACGCGGAGAAAGTGGAGAGAGAAAGACAGAGAGAGGGAGAAATAGAGTAAGAGGGAGAGCATATGTCAAGAGAACTAGGAAAAAGGAATGATGGAATGGAAAGAAATGAGGTGGGAGAGAGAGACAAAGAGTGAGAGAGAGAGAGATCGCAAGGAACAGAGAGACACACAGAGCGAGAGAGGGAGAGAGAGAGAGAGAGAGAGCGCGCTTATATCAAGGCAATTTGGAGAAAGGAATGGAGGAGGGAGAGAGCAATAGAGACAAAGAGAAAGACACAGGGCGAGAGAGAGAGGGAGAGAGTGGGGGAGATGGAGAGAGAGACAACCACAAATATACCAGATAACGTGCGTCAAACATGTGACACGCCTTTTTTACACACACACTTTTAGGCATAAGAAACTTTTCCAATTCTTCAATAACACTAGATTATTCATGGCAAAAAATATTCTCCAAATTATATTTAAGATCAGCACCTTAAAAATACAAGGGTATGACCTCCAACATCGAGGAAAAGTTGTTGTAAAAATGTCCACTTAGAAAGTAATTTGATTCTGACACTTTTTTGTGCAGGAACTATATAACTGAAAGATTGAAAGCACATCTGTCTTTCTCTCTCCCTCACACGAATCAAGGGACAACAGATGAGTTAGGCCTACCTTATCCCAGTATGACATCACCGGATGTCCCATCGGCCATACATATACCGACAGCGGCACAATCGTCATGCATTTACTCTAGCTAACTTACTTAGCCATCTCAAGTTTAGCAGCCACGTTTGATACCCAGCTTTGCAGAGCGGAGATAAATTAATAAAGCCCCTATTGGCTGGACACACCAAATCCAAATCGGGCTTCCAAAACTTCCAAATTAAAAGGAAGTAAAGAAAATGTTTAGGAGTGAAGCACCACCCAGCGAACCAGTGTATTGCAAATTGAGTGCAGAGTTTTGGGTGTGAGCCGCTACGCCTTAAGCGCGCCGCTTTCGCCGTTTGCTCAGTTGGTGCGCACCGTTTTATTTGAATTTAGGTCATGGACCTTTCAATTCAGGCCCGAGCCAAACACCTCTGAGTGAGTTCTCCCCCGGAGGCAAGAGTGTGTGTGTGTGTGTGTGTGTGTGTGTGTGTGCTGCTGTCTTGCTCCCCCCCCCCAGACAGAAGAGTGTGTGGAATATTATATATCTATGCACAATTTTATTAATGTATCATTGGTTTGTACGGTATATTTTGAAGGAAATGGCGACGAGGGGCTGTTCTTTCATTGAACAGCTTACAAGCTGGAGAGTGGATTTCACAGAAGTCGCTCAAGATATGCCGCTATAAAACTTAAATGCAGCAACCTGTCACACACTTCCATTCCAAAGAAATTTTTTTCTGCCCAGTTCACGTTTGGTTTGAACACACAGATCAACATCTCCGAGTGGACTGTATTTCATAAGTATCCTCCACTACAACGCTAGTGCCCTTCTAATGCCGGTCCGCCCGTGGATTCTTGTAGGAGTGGGAACTTTGAGGGGGAGAACGCCTCTATGGGGCATGCAGTCGGGGGCTGTCCTTTGTGTGTGGTTTAGTTGGCGCCACTCCTGAGGCCTCGACAGCCAGCAGCCGTTGGCAGCACTCCAAGTGTTGTGCCAAGCAGGAGTGGCAGCGATTTTATTCTCTCCCTCTTGGCGTCCAGTCAAGACTTTTGTTGTCTCCCCAGCGAAGGAATTTATTGTGGCCAAGAGGCTGTTGTAGCACAGTTTACCCAAGCTAATAAACTACTACAGCATTTCCGCAGCACATTTCTCATCATACGCCTTCACTTGCAGCAGAAAGTGTACCAACATGGGTCCCAATTCCTTACTAGTGTGTTTAGAAATCGGGTAGATGTTGTTGCACCATTGCTTGGCTTGCCTGCCTCCACTTCTCTTACCTACCAATAACTCCTAAAGGCAGAGTTTTGTTTGGCTGGTTTGGGCCCTGTTTTATTGGACTGTTATTGGCATTATTTGTTCGAGTGAAGTCAGTCTGCTCAATTTTCTGTGATTCTTGTGGCAGTGATTTGTTATCCATCGCATTTTCACAGTTCTACTATTTTCCTTGACTTATACAACAATGTTGGTTTTTTAAATGTTTTCTAAATATGTATATACGAGTGCAATCCAGTTTTTGCAATGTCCCAGAGGTATTGTAACAAAGTCATCATCATTGGTCGACCATGGCCGAGGTGAATGAGTGTTCAACGCCTCTCCAGGTCATGTACGTTTACATTTGTGTCTCTGATTAATGTATTAAATTATTTAGGTCTGTTGGTGAAAAATTATGGAATTTGGTTGGCATGAGCAAGGAAAAATAACTTTGTGGTCACACATAAACAATAGTCTGCAAATCACAGCCTTATAGTCCTGACAATACTGGACCCAGGAAGGAGAGCACTGTAGATTTCATATTTAGTTGGATGACATTTCCAAGAGAGATCTTCACCCGCATTATAAGGCGGTGTATATGTCCCATCTAACCGTTTTTCTGTTTGGTTAGAGTCAGGGCTTTGAACCAATATTTCTTCCCAAGCGTTTCGTTCCGAACAGAAACAGAATTATAACGTTTCTGGTTATGTGTTCCACCAATAAATTGACGTTCCTGAACCGGTTAGAACAAAAAAAATATTGTTCCCGGAACGGTTCATTTCGTTCCTGTCAGCTGTTTAATGCTATGTAATATTTGTTGCGGTGAACCCAAAGCGACTTTCTACAGAGGCCCGCTGGTAGCGCTCTACAGCCGAGGTCTCGTTGCGTGTCGAGGCAAACCCTCAACAAAATGCTGCAGAGAGTCGCGCCTACTTCACTACTGCATCGTAGATTCTGTAAATACTGTTGTTTTAGTTTTTAAGTTATCCCCAAGTGCACTCCTTTTGAGGAACGAAATAAAACCGGTATTTACCGGTTACCATTATTTTAAAATAAGTGTTCCTGTTCCGGAACATAAAAAATATTAACGTTTCTGGTTTCGTTTCTGTTCCCTGGAAAATACTAAGTTCCCCGTTTTCATTTTCGTTTCTCGAAACGGTTCAAAGCCCTGGATAGAGTCCATGTCTCTTATCCACAAAAAAAGAATAGGTTCTGGGTTTCGAGGATTTTCATTTTTTATAGCAACATCAAGTTTAGATGCAGGCTGACGAAGCCTTGGCTTTCCTAACTTCAATATTATTTTCTGTTGAGAAAAACGAGCCTACATATTTATAGTCTTCCTTACACTTGAGGCAACTTCTGTTGTGATTTACATTACT
>OMKY01123664.1:5706-27366 GCA_900302395.1 Bregmaceros cantori | reverse complement strand
CCCCCCCCCTCTCTCTCTCATACTCCTCCGAGGAGAATATGAAAAGAGAATTTGTCCTAATATTTTTTCAACGAAAGTTACTCAGTAACTTTCGCTACTTAAGTCACTTTGTTGTGTAGTACTTTTTCACTTTTACTTGAGTAACAATTTGGACGACTACTTTTTAATTTTAGTTGAGTAATATTTTGCTGAGGTAACAATACTCTTACTTAAGTAATTGTTATGGACACTCTGCCCATCTCTGCTTCTAACACAGAAGTGTGTATTGTGATCCACAGAAGGTATAGTGACGCTGGAGGACCTGCAGGCCTACCAGGCCAACCTGAATGAACATCCCATCGAGGTGGACATTGGGAAGTACTTCCTGGCCGCTCCCAACGCCCCGGCCAGCGGGCCGGTGCTGTCCCTACTCATGCTCATGTTGGAAGGTAACTCACTTCTTTCTATATTTGTTAGGAATCCCGGTGGGAGTTAAGCCCTGACAATTACTGTGCACTTAATTTCGCGTGAAATAAAAAAAAAAAACTGTTCACAGCGTGTTCTTGATTTATTGAAACGATTCCACGTGTTTGTAACTTGTGAAAAAAAAGGTACTATTAACCAGGGCTTTGAACCAGTTCAAGGAACGAAAACCAGGAACTTTTAGTATTTTCCAGGGAACAGAAACGAAACCGGAAACGTTATCATTTTATATGTTCGGGAACAGCAACACTTATTTAAAAATACTGGTAACCGGTTAATACCGGTTTTATTTCGTTCCTCAAAGGAGTGGACTTGGGGATAACTTCAGAAATAAAACAAGAGTATTTATGAAATCTACGATGCAGCAGTGAAGTAGGAATCGCCCTGCTATTAACATTCTTAGGTGAATTATTTGAGACCCCAGAATCGCCTCTGGTCACATCTACTGCGCTGTGATCTGAGCCTGCTTAATTCAGACCAAATGATCGTTCTAGTCGCGTGCGATGCGTGGACAATTCATTCGTTCTGGCTTGCCAAGAGTGCTTACCAGGGCTCCGAACCGATTCAAGGAACGAAAACCGAAAACGAACAGAATTTTGTGGGGGCTCCATCTGGTGGACAGACGAGTAACCGAATGTAAAGGCGTTTTAAACCCGGTTTTCACGTTAATACAGTCGCACTGAAACTCGACCAAATAATTTTTTGTATGAACAATAACTAAACTTAACATTGCACAATATGAGTAAAGAACGAACAACATTTTGGCGTTCCGAACCGGTTCAGAACAAATCAGAGAACGAAAACGTTAAACATAGGCCTATGTGAACCGTTCGGAATGGAACGTTTTACAAATAATTCAGTTTTCAAGCCCTGCTCCTTACACTGTAACAGACTGAATGAGTCCACAACAAGGGGTGAAAACATGTTTTCCACTTTAATCTAATCAGCTTCATGTAATCACTTCCAACATTAGCTAACAGCACTAGGGTTATCTTTGACCCAAATACTCTACTGATGTAATGAGTATGTCACCCATGTTTTGAAACATGGGAATGGGGGAAAATGGGTCTTTAGCCCAATTCGCACTGGACTTTTATTACCTACGGACCTCTGGTATTTCGGAATAATTTGCAGCGGTCGTCTGAGTTTCATTTGACATGCGAACGTGCAATGTCAGTGATTTGTGAAGTAATAATTCCACTGCGAGTTACCTACTGTGATTCGGTGAAACACCACAACGGTTTGGATTCTGAATTTGTTTAACTTTGTTAATACACAAACTATAATACCCGTGTCTGTGAGAGTGAAGTCTGTGTATGTGTGTACACGTGTGGGCAAGCAAAAATACGTCACATGCGTCTTTTAATTGGAGCAAAAGACAGTTTTTGACTAATCCGATCAGAATGCACGACAAAATAACACAAATGTCAAGGGGTAATTGCGAATTACCAGAGGTCCCCACGTAATTAAATGGCAGCGGGAATTTGGGCTTTTGACACAGGTGACGGTAGTGACAATGTTTTGTTTTTCTCATTGCTACATGCGATTGATAATTACTGTACTTGTGTAATGTGTGTAAAATTATCGGAAGTTGTTGAGGGATAACTATACTATACACAACGCAAAACTGTATGGTGGAATTGCCATCATGTGGTGCATGATGGGAGCTCACGCAAAGGATGGGATCATGGAATATCTGGGATATACACAGTACATTTCACAGTGTTAAATATGCAGTGTGATTTACTAGTGCTGGTGTTAATTTGTAGAGTTACAAGGCGCTGTGTCAATTAGACTCTACAAAGCCCCGCCCTAAACCCACCCACCTCATCCTCTCTCTTTAAAGACAGCCATTTTCATTGCATCGTGACTCATGCGGCATCCGACCGTTGGCGTGGATCGAGGTTCGGCTCGGACCCCAGGGATTTGGGATGCTGTGGCGCAGGCCCTCGCGCCCTTCATCCGCTCAGATGCAGACGCCCGGCCCTTCATGGACGTGCTGGCAGTGCTGTACAGTGTTAGCCAGTGTTTATTTTTTACTCAATTTCAAGTTCATTTTAAGAGGGGTTAAACATTATGGAAAGAGTTAATTTAACACCAAATCTGATAAGGAACAAATACACTGCAAAATGTACTGTGTAGAGTTGATATAGGGCTGCCTATTACTGTCGGTTCAACCACTGTGGATCCAAATTTGAATGATGACCGCTTCACATCCATTACACTTGTACAAACTTTTGTTGTTGTTTTTATACGTTTCTAGTCCGTCGTTGATGATGTCATTAATTTGTCAGGGTTTGTAAAGTTGATGTTTGTCTTGTAGGTAAGGCACCCTCAAGCAAGGAGGAAGACAATGGTAAGCGAGGCATGCTGTAACTATTTTTGTAATTGAGAATTTCACATTTCTTGAATGAAACCTTTTCACGTCCAAACGTTTTCACAACAACACATTTCGTCTAATAAACAATATCCCTCCTTGTCCCTATGGGGAAAGTGATTGTGACATCAGGCGAGGAAGCCTCCTGCCATTTCAGGTGGAGCGCTGCTACGCTTCCGCCTCCTGGCGGTATGTGTGTGTATGTGTGTGTGTGTGTATGTGTGTGCGGCAGGATTTGCGAGGTCTCTGTAACGAGGGTGAACTTGAACGGACCATTTCTACCACCTATCTACTTTTTGTTTGTGTCGGTGCTACTTGTCCACTCTTGGATGTTATCTTCTCATAGTTTTCTTCCTCTTCCTCTCCTCCTTCCACCTGGTACTGTGCCTTAAAAGATTGTTATTGAGAGTTCTTGGGATCTTGTGACATGTCCGTACCATTTTAGTTTTCAGTTTTTTGACTGTGGTTTGTAGATCTTCATATATGGTCGAGTGGGTTGTTTTATTCGGGCTTTCATTTCTTCGTTGGTGATGTGTTCTCTGTACAAGAGAGGAGAGACAGAATTCCCAAATAAAAAAAAAACTCCCATTTCTCATTTTATTTACATCCTTAGTGTCAAATGTGGGATGAGAGAGCGGGGGGCAAGCATGCGGCGAGTGAATGTGAAGTATATGACCATGAGAAGAAGATTTCAGGGCACTGCTTGCGCTGTCATCCAAGTCACCAGCAAAAAAACTATGTATGGCTTGGAGCAGCAGCCCTACTCGCTACACCACGGGGCTAGCCCCGAAGGAGACAGAATTTGTATGGACAGTACACTGTAAGGGACGATGCCTGCCTGCCTCTTTACAAAAATTGTCAGTGCAAGATTCGGGTGGTAGTCTGTCACCCCAATGTTACGTTGTTCGTTTTCCCTCCGACAGCAGCACCGTCAGCACCAAAGCGGCTGTCGGAATAGGGCCGCTGTCCAATGCACATAGCTATAGACGAATTTACTTGCAAAATACAGGGGCCTGGCATTTTGTCCCACCGGGGTGAAACGCACTTCCGGTGTCTGTATGAGTTCCATTTAATGTCATCGTAGTGGACCGCGGTGGCTCACAAAAAACACAAAATGCTCACCAATTCAAAATCCGACCACTAGATGTCGGTCTGCGACCAGTTACACATCAACTCCATTGCATTGTTCATCATTTTACATAAATATCGATGAAGTTCAGTCAAAATCCGACTTAAAGTTACTCACCGAGTGGTCACATGCTCTTCTGGACCAATAGGCTGGCTGCTTCTACTAGTCGTTCCAAAAGGAATGAGACAATGGGACGGGTTGAACTGATTATTAAATCATGCGTTTGTGGGTCACAGATCCGCACGAGAGCATTTGGGTGTGGAATAGCACACCGCAAGTTACCACCACAATTTTTAAATAACCCTGTAGGTGTGTGCACCCACCGAATACACATGTTGAAAAAATAGCCAAATACACGGCAGGTAAATGACACCGGAAGTGACGTTCAGACACCGGAAGTGATGTTCAGACACCGGAAGTACCCCCCGAACTCATCTATATCTCCGTAGATGGGATCAGGTGTCCATCTGCTCCCAGCAGATTCCCTGCTTCACTCTGAAATGACATCTAACACAATAATACATTCTTAAAAGTTCGTAATAATTTGTTTTTGTTATTTTTTCGGCACAAGCCCCATTTTCTCATTTTATGAGAGAGAGCAGTTAGGAGCGGACGTGCAGTCCTAATTTCTGATCTGCTATGTCGTTCTCAGTAAAGGGTCCCTGACTCCCTGCCAGCTGCATAATTTTGTGGTACCATTGAATCGGCTCGTGCCAATGCACAAACTACACGTACGGACTCTCGTGACAAATATTCAAAGTTTTGGTCACAACCAAAAAAAAACAAACGCCACCAGGTCTTCACGCATCCTACATGCATCCTGGCCGCCAACGTCTTTCGCTTAAGGCAACCTGGCTGTCAACTTGTCGGGACAACGCAGGAAGACGCGCGTCGGTGCCGCCACAGCCGCGTTCAATTCTCCTCTCATCCACTCGTCCCCGCTCTCTCATCGTCCTTTCACACTAACGCTGTCAATAAAATGAGAAAAATGGTACTTGTAGTGAAAAAATTACTTACAAAAGTCAGGAAACGTCAGATTCCTAGGTTCTATGGTTGGGATGACATTCAGTATTAACTACCTAATGCACACTTGATTCCTCCGCAGAAGACAACGGGCCAGACTCGGACGAGTTCCGCGCCAAACTTCAGCGCCCCAAACCCCCACCGGGCCCCGCACAACCTCCTGCCCCTGCACAGCCTGTCCCGGCGCGGGCTGCCCCACCACCACAGCCACTTCTGCCCCAACCACTCCCGCCCCAGGCGGCAGCACCGCTACCTCAGGCCGTGGCTCCTCCAGAGGCTCCGGTGATTCCCCAGGCCCGATCGGCTCCGATAAGGAACCGGTCCAACAAGAGGAGATCCAGAACCAACCGCCACCAGCTGTGAAGCCCTTAACCACACTCCAGCCCAGTTCTACAGGTACACATCATCTCTGATGGTGGTGTAGATGCTAAATAATAAAAATGTCAATTTCACCCATTTTAACCCTCTAATGCCTAGGCCTGGAACAGGCTCTCTTTTAGGTGATTTGCTATGTGTCAAATAACCCCGGATAAAGCCTATGAAACGAAATCATAGCTATACACATTTTGGCTCATTTTTTTCAAACTAGCATAGCTATCACCTAAAAACCTCGCAGAAAAAATATTGGCCTTTGTAGTGAAGTTATAGAATTATTCATGAGACTTAAAAAAAAAACAATGAAAAAAAAAGACCCCATTTTTCCCAGGTGAATTTTATGAAATCCGCTGTAGATTCTAAAGTTTTGAACTTTTTAAATGAAAATCATCCTAGTTCGGTCTACATTTAAGTGGGGAAGATAAAACATATATAGAATCTTGGTTTTTAATCATCATTAACGTTTTTCAGCATTTTCACGTTATTTTTTATTTTATTTTTATTACCTAAGTAAACATTCTTCTAAAATTATATGAAAAAAAAATCAGTATGTATATGGTTGTGTGTGCTATGAAATGTAAAAGTTTGGGAGAATTTGATCCAGTAATTTCCGAGAAACGGCTTCGAATCTAAAAAATGCATTCGTTTTTTTATTACCTTATGTGTGTTGAATGTACAAATGACCCAATCGTTCCAAGATATATATTTTCGGATAGCCTGTTTTGTGCTGAAAACAACGCTATGTCATTTGTCAAGAAAAATCTTGCATTTTCAATTTTTAAAAAATCAAAGTGTCACTACTTTACGTGCATCTTCCAGAGGTGGTCGATCGAGCTGGCTTTGTCCGCGCGGCAGGAATGGGCTCGCGCTGGACCGGGATGCTCGCCGTGTTTGTCCATATGTTTGTAAGCGGTGAAAACAACGTTTTCTTAGCCACCGGGAGACTTTATAATCGGCCATCATTACTTTAGCTGCCGCTGAATGGGACATTCTGATGTCACAGTTGCAGCCCCAGGAAGTGACAATTGGCAAGGGGCCATTTTTTCCGGTAAAAATTGACTTCTGAACTCGCTTATGAAAGAAATAAACGCGGCAAAAATCAATGAAAATGATTGGTTAAAACAGCGTTAGTATGACGCGGCGGCGCGTCATTGAGCAAGCGAGAGTTAACTGTAACATGTGGTTTTCAGTTACACTATGGCTGTGTCCGAAATCGCCCCCTAACCCCCATATAGTGCACTATATGGGGTGTACGCCATTTTGTAGGGGTGTCCGAATTCTCCATGTACCCTAGATAGTGGACTGAAAATATCCCACAATGCACCACGAAATGTAGTGAGCATCGGATGTACCCTGGACGGAGCAATATAACCCATAATGCATTGCGAGACGTTTCAAAAATGACCTGACTTTTTAAAAAAATGCCGCGGCAGGAGTAAATAGCGGCCGACTGCGGCAAATAGTTATAAATATAAGTACTGACTTTTTGTGATGATTGTTGAATTTTATAATTATATTTTTTATAATTATATTTTATTATAATTTTGACGGCGCCAACTCTAGTGTCCAAAATCTCGGCCGTTGCTGTTGAGTGCACTATAAGTAAGTGCACTATATGGGGGGTAGGGAGTAGGGGATAGGGAGCGATTTCGGACACAGCCACTGTGAAATGGAGACTCAGGACGTATTCAAACTAGCATGTTTATCCCGGGTCTGTCTCGGTTGAAGCAAGATGGAGCTTGTTTCTGGGTTGTCCACTTAGCTATGAATGCGATAAGCGTGTCTGAGTGCGCGCTAAATCATCTGAGCAGAGCAGAGCTCTGTGATTTGCTGGGCTCGGCCCCATGCTCAACACGATTATATCAAGCTTTGACTGGGGTCAGCGCTCTATATACTCTAAACGCTACCCTATTCTAAGTGAGTGTAACGTTAACGCCGTTGTGTTTACATTATAGAAAGCTGAATTTTGAAATAACCATAACATCACCATCAGTAGTATAGAAAGAAATGCGTTTGTGCAAAATGTGCGTTTGTGCAAACTACACATTTATGCCTCCCTGGATGCACATGTGTGTGTCTGCGAGTGTAAGCATCTTCGCGCCTCGACGTCCGTTTGTAGTGATTTGTATGTGTGCACGTGTGTGCACACATACAAATCCCACTCAGCGGGGGCATCAGGAATGGTTGTGAAGGAACAGTTTACCAGGCCGTTAAAATGCGGAGACGAGGATGGGGCTATGTTCAAGCATAACTTTCTACTGTCTCACTGCGTTCCATTATCAGTAATGGGTGGAGACCTGGTTATCCCTTTGTTCCTGAATCTAATCTCAACACCAAAGGGATTGTCGGTTGCGAAGACAAAGATAGATGTGTCAAACCACTCACCATGTTTTTGTTTATAGTTGGTTGTTGGAAGGGCTGAAGCCCACTGACCTTGTGAAGATAAACAATGATGACATGTTCCTACCATCCGATCAGCTGCGTTGTACGGCATGTGTCTCTACTGACTCAGATCCCACTTCTGACACCACTGTAATGGCAGCTCAGATAAGATGTCCACGTAGAGGAAATGACCATTCTTGACACAGGAATATGTCTAGAGGTTTCATTTATTAAGCTATACTGGACATTAGCCGGGTATCGACTAGCTTAGCTAAGCTATGAGCTAAGGAGGAATCATGACCCGAACACACACATCAGGAAGTATCACTGATTTATAGCCGATGGGAGGGGACACCTGATGACGACTTGTAGCCAATCAGGACAATGGAGGCGTAACTCAACAAGTCACATTTCCATAAAATTAAGCCAGTCATGATACTGTATTGTACCACAATCCCACGATGCACTGCGTGTTTGTTCTTCTGCGTTGTGTGTAATTACTTGTAGTCACTTTGGTATTGCAAAAGGGGCTAAAGTCTCTTGCACCAGAGTTATTCAGTGACAAAATATTCAACAGACAAATACGTTTGCAATGTGAAAAGCAAGTAGACTGACCCAGCAAAGCTGCCACTCTTAAATAGTCGCTGGTAGAGACTAGAAAGACTGGTTCTTGCCCGGTCCAGGGGCGTACCCAAGAAAAGAGTGGGGAAGATCTTGGAGCCGAATATGGACCGAGCAGGGAGCATACTTGCATGTGATTATCCCCCCAAATAGAGCCATTATATGCCTACGAAAATCGCTAGTCTGTGAACGCGGGGGGTATAAATGAGACTTTAGTCCGCAAGGCTCTGTAGCGCCTTCCTGAGGGAAGGAGGGAGAAAAGGTGGGAGGTGGTCTGCTACAATTTTGTTTTTTGTAAGCTTTGTATGAGTGGTTTTATTGTTCTCACTCTCACCATGAACTACAGATGAAAACCAGCCTTTGGCTAACTCTGGCTCATTTATAGCCTGGCGAGCCAGAACCAACGCATCGTCCACGCATCGCACATCGCTAGACACTTGCATTGGGTTACGTAATCAATCGACCAATCAATGCGGACATGGGGGGAGTTTGTACGGGCTACGCAAGACGTGGTCGGTGTTTGTACGGTCTACGCGAGACGTGGGCGGAGTTTGGTTGTCACTCCTCCACGCCACTTGTCCCACCTACTGTGCCTGGATAACACGATTTGATTGACACGTTTTTTTTAACGTCTTCCGACACTGGTTTTACCAGACCCAATGCAAGCGTCTAGCAATGTGCGATGAGTGGACGATGCATTGGTTCTGGCTCGCCAGGCTAGCTCATTTAATGTGCATTCATGCATTGACAAATAAAACAAATAAATTCATAAATAAATCTCTCCACAGGGGGGACGTCTCAGAGGTGCCGAAGTCGCAGTGTTCCTGCTCTTCTCAGTATTGAACACACACCACCACACACGCACACACATACAGCTTTCCATCTGAGTTCCATGTTTTGTTTTGTTTTGTTTTGTTTTTGTTTGATTTGATTTCAAGTCACTGGAAGAGGGAGTGGAGGGGAGAATACTAACTTCACAGCTTCTCAATTGCTTGAGCGGGATGTGATCTTTGGTGCCGTGAGGCAAGCGTGCTAAACATGTTTCCAATGGGCCACAAAACACACACACACACACAGATGGGCCCTATATACATATATGTATAAAGATTAAATATGTCATTGTATGCTATGTTCTTGTACTGGTTCTTATGCATTAAAATTCCTCTGAGCAAGTTTCTAGTGTCATCATTAAGTATTATTACTATTAATATTATGGTTTGGGAATCGTTCCGAATTTGTCACCTTAAAATAAATACTGTCCCACAGACAAAACCGCCCCTTGTGTATTTGCAATTGTATCTGTGTATTTGTAAGAGGGGCCACCATAATAACAAGAAAGAATCTGAATAAATCATCTGTGACCATGATAAAGTATAATAAGTATTTAAATGTCAAAATCGAAAAC
Source organism: Bregmaceros cantori (assembly GCA_900302395.1). Lineage (NCBI taxonomy): Eukaryota > Metazoa > Chordata > Actinopteri > Gadiformes > Bregmacerotidae > Bregmaceros > Bregmaceros cantori. The sequence continues at coordinate 17,592 of OMKY01123664.1, read as the reverse complement.
TGTAGGTATTTTTTCAGGCAGAGATCGAGATTGATTGAAAATGTCAATCTCCTCTTTTCTTCAGTCCTCCGTTAAATGAGTTCTGTTAACATAAACAACAACTAATCAAAAGCTGTAGGAATTTTTTTTCAACTAGGCGGAGATCGAGATTGATTGAAAATCTCGATCTCCTCTTTCTTCTTTCTTCTTTCCAGTCCTCTGTTAAAGGAGTTCTGTAACCAATCCCAATTACGGTCCTTAACTGGGAAATCAAGGTTGATAGGTAGTTAGGTAAATAGCTGCTATATTTCTTCTAAAAGAAATCTAAAAATGAAAACACTTTTTTGAAGCGCCTGCTTCGGCTGCGATCTTGGCGCTATATAAAAACCTGTTGAGCGAAGAACAGCAACTAAATAACATCAAAAACCAACAAGAGGGGGGGGCGCACAGTGGCAGAGTGGTTATAGAGCGTGACCCCCAGACCACAGGTCGAGCAGCGCCGTGGGTTCTCATACCCTCTCTGGCTCTTCTGCAATGTCTCCCCCTACTCTTCACCCCACTTTTCTATTCAATCCTGTCACTATCTCTCTCAATAAAGAATCAAAAATGGCGCTTACACACAAAAAATAACTTAAAAATAACAACAAGTGCTTATATGATAAGAAATTATATACCTTTTGGGGATTTTTAGACTTGGACGTCAGCCTTAAACTAATAAAGTATAAAGTAACTATAAATCCATAATTCCATATAAGAATATTGGTAAATCATGCAAACCAAGTGAAAGTTCAAAGACATACGCGTTCTGCCATCTAGCGGCAAAATGAACACAACACTCAGGTTTTGATAGTTACGCTTGCTCCCGTCAACTGAAACTATATCGCCCCCTGGTGGACGAGATGATATGAACCCTGATGTCAGCGCCTACGTTACAGGAACTACGTTACGTTGATTTTAGTATCGTTTTCAGTAACTAGCAATGAATGAATGAATGAATGCATGGTTTATTTGAACATTTCAAATTAAAGACAGCCGAGGAGACGATTCATTGCAAAACATATGAAAAATAAGAAAGCAAATCAGACCAGCAAGGTCGTGGGTCAAAATAAGAAAGTAAATCTCCAAGTAGAAAAAGTAAAAAAGGTATAACTCAATGCCAATGTAACACATTACATTTTATGAAGCAGTAATGAGATTAAAGTTACTTACTCAAATTACTTCAGTTACTTTGCTGTCCCAGATTGTTCTTTTTGACTTATTTTAATAACCTATACATTTCATTATAATGTTAAACCATAGGATATATTGCTCGAAGACTTAATTTTACTCAATAAATGAACAATGTTGTATTTTCTTTTGTTGTTAAGTTGTTGTGTTGGGTTTTTTTTTCAGCACAAACGTCATTTCCTCAATTTATTGACGCCGTTAGTGTGAAAGGGGGATGAGAGAGCGGGGACGAGCGGACGTGCAGTATATGAGGGGAAGCGATCTCACGGCGCTGCGTGTGCTATGAGCCTCAGCAAAGACGCCTATGTGTGGGACTGGGTTGGAGCAGCGGTATTTAACCCACTGCGCCACGGGGCCAGCCACACATTGTTGGTACATTTTTTTAAATGAATGTGAAATTCAATTCAAAACTCAATAAAATAGAGTGCATTGTCAGAAAAACAATACGCTGAAAATGATGAAAATGAGCTAAAAAGGAAAATAGTAAAAAGTAGTATAGTAAAATAACTTAGTAACAAAAATAAAAGTAGTCAGTTGCAGTTACACAAGTTGCAGGCTGAGTGACAAGTTGTGGCCGAGAACAGAGAAAGATGGGGAGAGCTGGATGCAAAGTCTTCAGTGGTGCCCCAACGGTCAGCCCAATGGGAGTGATGATGATGATGATGAAGAGGAGTAGTGAGTAATAAGTAGTCGGATTACTTTACTAGGTATGGGGAATTATGATGACTCCATACCCCCAGTCAGAAGTTATGGACCAAACAAAAATTTGGCCATCTTGGATCCAGCTATTTTGTAAGCGTTGGCCTCTAAAATCTCAGCAGTTCATGAACCTACCCTAGAGCATGAACACACCAAATCTGGGTCAAATCCATTGATGCGTTGACATGAAGCATCTTTCGCAGCGGATGTGGACCCAGAAGCGGAGGCGTATGCAAAACGATCTCATCCCCTACAGTCCACGTTTCAGGATATAATGATGGATTCTCAGTTGCATCGTAAAGTTAATGTCAGGAACCAGAATGATTACAGGACTCAAGAGCTGCAGAACACAATATTTATTTATCAAAATGGTAATTTTATTTATTAAAGTCAATGGTGAGATCAGAGTCACTGGGTAGGAAGGGAAAGGGGGCGGAGCCAACTTGAAGGGCGGAGTTTGGAGGAACTGCTGGGGCTGGAGAGGATACCGAGTGCCCCCATGGGCAACGGAGGGAACTGCAGGGTTTACCGGGAGCAGGAGAATCAGCGGAGGCGAACGGGTGGCCAGCAGAGCAGGAGACAGGCGACGGGGAAGTAGATCGGAGCAGGGAGATGGACGGACAGGCAACCAGGCCGGTAAGTGGACCGAGGTAAGGTCGGGCGTGCTCAGGGCTGGGACAGGAAACGTCGACTGACGATCCGACAAGGAGTGGCGGAAGCAGAGCGTCTTTTATAGGCTGGCGGGTGATCGGGAATAGGAAGCAGGTGTGGAGTTGGGGCTGGTGCACACCGGGAGCGTGGCGCGCGAACACCACACGCAGCGAGTCATGACAAGAGGGTTCATTTATTAAGATATACTGGACATTAGCCGGGTATCGGGTTAGCTAAGCTAAGCTATGAGCTAATGCTGGGAACAGGCGGGACACACAGGTTTCATGAAGAATTTCTGGCTGTGTCCAAAATTGCTCCCTATTCACCATATAGTGCATTATTTGGGGTGCACGGCATTTTGTAGAGGTGTCCGAATTCTCCATGTACTTTATATAGTGTGCTGAAGGTATCCCACAATGCACTGCGAAAAGTAGTGAGCATCGGATGTACCCTAGACGAAGCAATATGACCCATAATGCATTGCGAGACCTTTTAAAAAATGACCTAAACTTAAAAAAATGACCTGGCAGGAGTCACTCATTATAAATACTTTTGACTTTCTGTGATGATTGTTGAATTTTATAATTATATTTTTATAATTATATTTTATAATAATTTTGACGGCGCCAACTCTAGTGTCCGGAATCTTGGCCATTGCTGTAGAGTGCACTATAAGTGAGTGCACTATATGGGGGGTAGGGAGTAGGGGATAGGGAGCGATTTCGGACACGGCCACTGATTTATAGCCGATGGGAGGGGACATCCGATGATGTCACAGGTTGTAGCCAATCAGCATAATGGAGGCCTGACTATATCACGCTATATCATGAGTAAGAGGCTTACTTGCACAGCAGACAAATATGACGAGTTTCAATGTCCGATGTTCAATTTGAGCCGGCATGAGTCCTCGGGAACAGTTTTCATCAACTCACCATAGGCTTCAGGTGGCAGGGAAACTCTATCCTCTATAAGCCTTTGTGAAACGCTACCCAGCTGGCTGAAGGTGTGGTTGGAACACAGGGGGAACGAGAGCGTCACAGCCAAACATTGGCATAGAAAGGTCAGGATCATGATCAAGGCTGTGTTGTCGCAGAGGAAAATGTGGTGTTGGAGGTACCGCCACCAAACACTGCATACAATGATCAGGGGTGAGTTTCCTGTACTCCAATCCAAACAAAGACATTGTTTTCAAATTTTGAAAGAAAAAAATATTTTTGAATGATGAAATGTGTTGCTTTTTATATTTTTCCCCAGAAATAGAATGAAAATTCAGGATTTCAGTGACCAGAATTTAGATTTTTATATTCAGGCTCGTACAGCCCTGCATCCAACAGCACATTCGCACATTAGGTAACATATAGTTTAATTTATAATTTGGGTGACCATCTGATTTGTCTGCCTGGTTGGTCCAGACCCACCAGACTATCGAGCCGCGTGCGATGCGTGGACGATTTGTTGGTTCTGGCTTGCCAGGATAGGTTAAAATACTCACACTACTTCCCCCTACATGGTAATCTAGGACAAACTATTTGTTTGCGTATCACACATACAATTCATGGACCACTTGCAAATGCAGCGTAAAACATATGTGTGATACATGAACGAATCATTCTGCCTTGCCAGTCCAGCATTTTACGTTTTCCTTTTGATAATCATTTATTGTTGTTCATTTTTCACTTGGTGTTATTCTGTGTGATAAACGGTCTGAAAGTTTACCTCAAATGTTGAAGTCATTTTCTGCAGGTTATCAAAGGTAGTCTGCTGTACACTCTATCCTCAAATATTTAGTCTGTGCTGGGAATTCATCTAACTACACTCAGCTTCATTTCATTTTGAACCAACTTATTTGTCTGGGATTTTAATTTGGCAACAAATCAAGTGCATTCATCGAATTTGGGGAAAGAAAACAGCTCGTCTCTTGTTCAATCTGGGAAAGCAACGGAACAAATGAGTGTGAATAATTAAAGCTGCTAAATAAGTCAGATAACTAAATAAGTAAAGGCACTAAATAGGTCAAGTGGATAGACGCCTGCTATCCTATCCTGTCAGCCACAGCTCTTGTTATTGGAAAGTGTTGCTGGGGGCAACGCAGCGCCAGCTGTCCCTGTAAGATTATATATTCAGAGCTGGTTATCGGAGCTCACTATGATGTCACAGAAAGGCCACTATGGTTACCTACTTACTACTACTACTACTACTACTGCCTTTCCAAAACTATAAATCTTGAATGTTGGAGAAAATATTTCTTTCACACAGGAACTACCCCTACTGAAAAAAAATCCAGCGTGAGCTGGTAGCTTGTAGTTTTCAGTGGTTGACCGGTCAACCTGCTGAAGCTGGTCTGTCGTCAGCTGGTTTTAGCTGGGTAACCAGCTACCATTTTGGTAGCTGGTTACCCTTTTACCACCTCACATCGGCTATAAATCAGTGATACTTCCTGAAATGTGTTTGTCCTGTATGTTCTTGCTTTAGCTCATAGCTTAGCTCAGCTAGCCGATACCCGGCTAATGTCCAGTATAAATGAACTCTCCCAACATGTGTCAAGACTGGCCATTTCATGCCATTACATTAGCTACCATTTTTCGGATGTCGGATCTGGAAATACAAGCCAACGCTATGTCCTGTTCACATTGGAATTGTCATTTTTTTTTGGCAAATTAAGTGTAAAGTAAATTCAGAATGTTCTAGTATGAGCTGAATAGCTGAGTTTTAAGGGAAAGCATTTGTTAAAATGATATGATGTTTGACATGTTTGTAATGATCCAAAACGAACTCCTTCCAAACCAAGTCAACATATCTGGTTCTTGCATTTTCAAAGTCCATCGGCTCTCTGTTAATAATACAATTTCACAACTTATAAATCACTGGTAGTGAGACATGCTAGTTGGAAGGAGTATACTTTCTCTTCCTCCCTGTCGTAATCGTTCTCTTTTTCTTTCTCTCTGTCTCACTGTCTCTCTCCCTCACACACACACACACACACACACACACACACACACACACACACACAATTATCTCACTCTCTTTGTCTCTCCCACACACACACAGAATCTGACTCTTTTTATGTCTCTCTCTCTCTCACACACACACACACACACACACACACACACCCGGGCACACACAGACATAACATCACACACTGAGAATGGTCATTTCAGATATGTGTCAAATGGTCTGGCCGGGACATGTGCAGCATAATGAGTACGCACACAGAGGGATATTAAGAATAGCTAGAAGGCATATGACAGTCACGCTTTGAAGCATAAGCACTTGCTACATTCTGAACTGCACTATAAAACAAGAGAATGTTCTTCCTAGAGCTTGGTGATAAGGACTAAAGTCCATATAGCGGTACACACACGTCTGCACCCACAGCCCATTTATTGCACACAGACGTAACAAACGCAACTGAGTTCATGTAAATGCAACTGATTGCATGTAAATTCAGGACCCTGGACAGCCCTTGAAGTGCTCATAAGCTGTCAAATTCAAAAGTCCTGAATTTACATGAACTCAGTTGCGTTTGCTACGTTGTGCACAATAAATGGGCAGTGGGACTGTAGGAGCCAGGATTCAAATTCAAACCACCAACCTTTCAGTCTTTGTTATGGATATTTCAAAGGCAATATCCAGTAACCTTGGTGAGTCAGATTTGGAGATTGAATGGGCTTCAACAGTGGTTTATTGAAGCCCAAAATATATGAGGATGCACACTGACAAACAGTCAGTGTCTGTCAGGATGTGCTGACTAGAAATGCCCACGTTTCACAGAAACGTGCTATCTTATATAGTGTGGTGATGCTACATGTTATCACAAACAATGCATGTTAAACTAGAAGCAGCCAGAGAGTGCAAACCTCCGCCAAGGCCATGGAGACACAGATGCCAAAGCATCTACATCTACTTACAATGATGTAAATGCACCAAAATGTTATCACTTGTTCCGTTTGTCATTTCCAACAATTCTACAAAATGTCATCCAGATCTGTGCTTAAGTTTTTTCTGTTAACCTGCTGAGAGACAAACAGACAAAAAACATTACCTCCTAGAAACATGAGCTATAAAACATTGTTACATAATGCTTACATGGTCGTTGAAACGACCATTCTCCCATCTGAACAATAGCCAGACTCCACTTTCTCTATAGACGAGTTATCCCGCGTAATACAGGGGGCTGACATTTGTCCCGCCGGGTGTAACACACTTCTTGAATGAGTAAATGGAAAGGGTTGCGCCGATTATTCAATCGTGCATTTGTAGGTCACAGATCTGCACGAGAGCATTTGGGTGTGGAATAGCACTGCGCAAGTTACCACCATCATTTTAAAACAACGTGATAGGTGTGTGTTCCCACTGATTAGACCTGTTAAAAAATAGACTAATTCACAGCAAAATAAATGGCACCGGAAGTGAAAAGCATATACAGGGGTAGTTCAGGAAGTAAACCGGAAACGGGTCAAAAACATGTCTATAGCCAGACCCCACATTCACTATAGAAGCCTGTTCATATAAGACTGACGTTATACAATGTAGAAAAATGAACCTTGAACACAAAAGCATACAAGCTCGCCCAAGCAACAGTACAATAAGAGCACCGCAGCAATAGCACTGTATGCCCTCAATGGCAAGGTAAGATGCTGTGAATAAGCTGTGTGTGTGCGTGTGTGTGTGTTTTTTGTGTGTGTGTGCGCGTGTGTGTGTGTGGATGTCGGTGTATATATATATATATATATATATATGCCAGTGAGTGAGAACAAGACTTTGGTTTTAAAGACGTGAAGAAAATCCGCTCTGCCTTCATAACCAATGGATGACTGGAATGTCTACTTAATCCTTATCATAATTTACAGAGACAGCCAATCCAATTGGTGTGACATCCGTTACTGTCTCTGCCCTTCAACACTTTTCTTACTGCAACCTTGAAAAGTACCATGACTTGCTTGGTCAGGTGCATTCTATGCACTGCTTTTGTTTCTGTGTGTGTGTGTGTGTGTGTGTGTGTTTCTTACTGACAATGCTTTTTTGTAAATATCTTTAACCCTTTAACCAATACCCTTAACCGTTTGAGTGCCAATCATTTACACGACTCTGCACTGAAGTTCCACCACATACCATGCAAAATTATTTCTCAACATAACAGCTGATAACATGAACAAGAGGGTCTTTACCTTCTAGAAAAATACAATGTTTTAAGGTATTTGGCAATATGCTTTTGGGGGAAACAAGTTTAATCATTTCATTAAATTGGCAAAGAGAAGCGAACCAACCTAATGAATAGCGTTGTCACAAAAAAGAAACACCAAACAGACAAATAATATCCACATTTACTGCAAAGTTCTCCTCTTGCCGTAAACATAATATCATGTCTCTCTCTTCATGAATCTGAAATCAAGGTTTTGGAGATGAAAATCCAGATTTTATTCTTAAGAATAATCCTAGCTACCTATAAAATCCAATGAATTGTCCATGCATCGCACAGGATTAGATGGTTCGGTGGGTCTGGACCAACCTTGCAGGCAAATCAGATTGTCGCCCATATTTGGACGGTCCAATCAGTGCCCGGTTAAGGCAGGCCTTGTTTGAATTGAGACGTGGGCGTCCATGCCACTTGTCACACCTACTGCGCTGTGATTTGTGAAACTTCATTAGATTGACACTTTATTTTTACACTTTTTTCCGAGCCTGCTTAATCCAGACCAGAAGATTGCTCTAGTCGCGTGCGATGCGTGAACGATTTGTCCTGGCTTGTCAGGCTAAAAATGAACAGTACTCTCTGGGAAGTTAGCTTCCAGAGTAATTTGCAAAGTTAAAAGGCTTGCCGCTAGCTTTGTTCTCAATAAATGATTACGCCGGCGTATAGTTTTCATGTTGCTGCCAAGAACACAAAGTAACATTTGTTTGCAGCACTAGTGAGTTGGTGCAATGCCGCTGTTTTCCATTTTTTGGCATGGATAGGCAAGATATGCCGGGTGGAGAAAGGAAGATGTCTTGGGGAGGTCGTTTGACATTCACAACACTTTGTGCCATATTGATTTCCTTCAAGAGGTGTTTGTTGTTTAAAGCGTGCATCCAGGCATGCCAAGTGGGTTAGTGGACTAGTTTACCACTAGAAGTCACTCTCAAGTTGCTGCGTGAAACTCAGACACACTTTTGTATGAGATTGTCAGTCTGCTCATCAATCTGATAAGACAAATCAAAAGTTGAAGTGGCAAGTTGCAATGAACATCACGTTTTTTTGCTTCCAATCCTTTGATGTTAAGAATCGGCCCATCCCCGAGTACCGGTACCGAGTCCCGATACCGAGTCCTGAAACTGCAAAAATTGGTAGTACCCAAACTATTTGACGCAATTGTCATTTTCTATAATAGTCAATAGTCCCGATCCTGAACGGGACAAAAATCACGAGTCCCGATACTTGGAAAAAACTCTAATCGGCCCCCGATCACCGATCTGAGGAGCAGAGCACCTGTAATGTATACCAACATGGGTCAGCTTCCTCCAGAGTCTTCGTTCCAATGTCATTTGTCATTCATAATAATTCAATTCTATTATAAACTATGAATATTCTATTAATAGTTTGATTGTTGTCAAATTGAACCATTGCTTTTGTTGCCGTCGTCTCCACTATCATGAATGAATGAATACATGAATGAATCTTATTTTAGGAGAGACAGACAGCCATTGAACATTTCAACACGAGATATGAGAAGATGGCCTGTAACAGGCTTAGCAGAATTGCTATATTTCACCCGGATGTCCGTGGAAGGAGAACACATATACATGTATCTGGTTAAAACCTAGTTAAAACAAGTTAACCAAGGTGGGAAATTGATATACTTTAAATGAACGCAATACCGGGTAAAAAGTAAGTATGAAGAAAATCATGATTACTACTACAGAATAAATGAACAGTTTCTGTCTGTGTCAGAAAAAAACACAATTTGCATACATTTAAAAATAACCAGTTTGAATGATGTGCAACTAGTCAGTTGCTATTGTTGCAGCCCTACTATACAACATTTGAACCATTATAACCTCCGTCTCTCTCACTTTCTCTCTCCTCCTCTATCTCTCTCTGTCTTTCACTCCCCCTCTCCTTGCCTGTCCTCGTGCATTGTTGTGAAGCGAGGCGCTGTGTTGTGCAGTATAATTCATAATAAAATAGCAACTGTTTTATAGCTGACTGTGCGGCTTGGATGGAGTGTTCCCTCTCTGGAATATCCCTGAGCTATTCAGTGTCGGTAACCTTCTCTTTCACACACACTCGCTCTCTCTATTTCTCAGTCTCATCTTCCAGTTCTCTGGGCATATTTCTATCTTTCTGTCCATCTCTCTCTCTCTCTCAGACACACATACACACACTCCGGCGCCCACACCAACTTTCTACCCATTTTTGCTTCATTCTAATTCACCCTCTGATTCCTTCTCCCCACAGAATATATATGCGTAACCCGTCGGCCCGTCACAGTTCCCTTATTTCATTGTCTCGCTTCGCTTGCCGAAAATATCACATCATATCTATATCTCTCCTGCTTGAAGACAGATTTGATGATGGCGTTTATTTGATATGGACATTAAAAGTTACGTTAGACAAACCAGATGCCTTGCGACATTTTCAACACCTGTACACAATTACTGTTGTGGTCGTGGAGGAGACCCACGCAGACACATTTTTAAACCCGTGGAACGACCTGAAATCGCCACCAACGGCACTCCAGAAGTAGTCAACTATACCACCCCCCCACCCTTCCTTCTCTCAACCTAGTCTATTCCCACCCCCATCACGGACTGCCCCTGTAGATAGCCCCTTTTTTGTCTGATTGACCTGCTTTTAACTTTTCCTTACTACTGTATTTAATATCTGTATGAGATTATTGCACCTTATTTTTCCTGTCTTTCTTTGCTGTTTTAAATATTTTACCTGCACTATCTTTCTGGCACTGGTTACCAAAAAAAAATCCTAGTCTGTGAATTTGCATCATTGACGGTGGCAATAAACTTTATTCTGATTCTGAATCTGAGAACATGTAAACTCTGGCTGGGATGCGAACCCAGGACCTTCTTGCCGGGAGATAGCAGTGCTAATGACTGCACAACCGTGCTTTCCCACACACCCACAAACTCTCCAAAACAGACACACATGCTTCGATTCCACAATCGCCGTAATGCACTTTGTTACTCACTTACTCTCTCGCTTTCTTTCTTCCCCCTACTAATTCTCACTCCTGCGGGAAACATCTCTCATCTCATTTCAACCTATCACCCCCGCCCCCTTGCCCCCGCTCCAAATACTAATAGCCCCACTGCTTCATTGTCCTGTGGGCGTAAAACATACACCGTGTAACACGCACACACTATTCTGTTTGCCCCGAAAACAGATTCGAATTTCAGAAAATGTTAGATCGGTCCCCGCCGGTCGGGATTGATGGCCTACCCCCAGCGTAAGAGCTCAAGTATCTCGGCATCTTGTTCGCTAGTCAGCCAGAAATTGAACAGGAGCCGGGCCAGTGAGGATTGCTGCTGCAGTGTCTGCAGGCAGCGATCCAGCAGTCAATTTACGAGTCCAAGCGCTGCCGATGGCCACAAGTCCTCGGTGGGGACCAAAACAACTTGCGCTACAGAAAAAACATCTCTAAGTGGTAAACGGTCAAACTATTAATCATCTTTTGCTTTGCTGCAAACTGGAAGCCAAAGATCAATAATGTTGCACTGTAAAAAACACATTAACTCTTTCAGTTTTAACACCATGCACTGATGTTTGAAGTAGGGCTGAAACCAATGCTTAATCATGATTAATCAACTATAAATGGCTCGCCTAGATTAATTGATCTTTTGGGGTAGTACTATAGCTACTGCTCCTGTTAACGACTGGGTTCCGTGACAATATTTATTACAAACTGACGTATTAAGCCTTCTGTAGATTGTTTTGGCATCATAAATAAATAATTTAAGATGCTGTATGTTTTCCAGTATAGGAAAAGAATGTCCTATTAATTATTACATGTAATGTGTTTTCTTCTCTTGTATGTGCATAATCTCATAGAATATTTTATCTTTCTTGTTTTGCACTCATAACACTTATAAGCCATAAAGGCTGGCTCTGTGGTGCAGTTGGTTAGACCACTTCAACCAGCCCTATACCCTATGCAGTCTTGTGCCTGTGGTTTAGACTCACAGCGCACACAGCAGTTGTAAGATCGATTCCTGTCTCTGGTATAAGTATACTGCAGGTCTGCTTCCCCGCACTCTCTCACCGCCCTTCAATAAAAATTGTACTCCCCCCCCCAAAAAAATAAATAAAAATAAAAAATATATATTAACCAACCACCC
>OMKY01123658.1:3852-27927 GCA_900302395.1 Bregmaceros cantori | reverse complement strand
TTTCTCTTGCCCCTCCCTCCCCCTTCATCTTTCTCTTTACCCATTTCTCTATGGATCCTCTCTAGCTCCTCTTTCTTTTTTCTTTCTTTCTTTTTCTCTCTTAATCTCTCTTGCTCTCCCCCCCTCTTTCTCGCTGGGGTTCTCTCTCTTGCTCTTTCCACACACACTCTCTTTCTCTCTCCCTCTCTCTTTTTCTCTCGTATTTCTCGATTGCTCTGTCGTCCCCACTCTCTCTCTATCTTGGCGGGTCTCTCTCTCCCCCTCTTTCTCTCTGGGGTTCTCTCTCTTGCTCTCTCCACCCTCTCTCTCTCTCTCTCTCTCTCTCTCTCTCTCTCTGTATTTCTCTATTGCTCCCTCCCCACTCTCTCTCTGTCTTGGTGGGTCTCTCCCTCCAGATACCCCCCCTCTCTCTCTCTCTGGATCCCCCCCCACTCTCTCTCTCTCTCTCTCTGGATCTCTCCCTGGATCTCTCTCTCTCCCTCTCTCCATCTATCTCTTTCTTGGTGGATCTCTCTATCTCTCTCTCTCTCTCTCTCTCTCTTGTGAGTGTGACCAAAGTAGTGAAGGGATAGAAAGGCCAGTGGTGTGTGGTGGGGGAGGGCTCTCACAGTGTGGTGTGGGGAGGACAGCAGCTTGTACTGACATTTACCCTGGGAGAGAGGAGGGAGGGGGAGAGAGGGAGGAAGGGAGAGAGAGAGATAGAGAAAGAGGAGGGGGGGAGAGAGAGATAGGCGATGAGCGGGATGGGAGTTAGAGAGAGAGTGAGAGGAGAGAGGGATGAAGGGGAGAGAGGAGGGGAGAGAGAGAATAAGTGGTGGAAAAGGAGGAATGAAGAGATAGAGAAACATGAAGGAAAGAGAGAGGTAGGTTGCGCTGGACAGACTCCAGCATCTCATATTCTGGTCGGACTGCAAGCAAGGTGCTGAGATGAGCAGAGGTACTGGGGACAATAAATTAGGTAGGAATAGCGGCCATACACGTGGACGACAACCTCCCCACTGGAGAGGTAAACGTTTAAAAGTGAGTAGGGCGGGTGGGTACATTTTAAATGGCACTCTTATACAGTAACGGACAGTGTATGGAGATTGATGTGGGAGTGCCTCGCAAATTGGCCGAATCGGAACCGGTGTGTGGCTCGGTTCAATTGGAGCCGAGTGAGTGTGGGCTGTGTACGCGTTATCAAGTCCCCGAACGTATGTATGAATACTTAATTCTCCCTCCCCCTAACTCTCTGCTTCTTTCTCTCTTTTTACAATGTGAGAAACTGTGAGACTGCAAGCCTCCTTATCACTGTTAACTAGACTCCCCACATTCTGATAGCCAAGGATCACTCAGCAGACACCTGAATTTATGATGCTCCTTGCTCGCTCTCTCTCTCTCTCTCTCTCTCTCTCTCTCTCTCTCCTATGCAAATTGGTTGATCGACCAATCCTGTGACTGGTCGAAAGAACTCTCTCACTTCTCGATCCCATAATGGTACAATCCTATTTTCAGGAATTTCCAATGGAAAGGCACCCTCATACTTCCCTCTCCACTTGTCTTAAGGCCAATTCACACTGCCATTGAATGACATGGGGACCTCTGGTAATTCACAATTACCCCCTGACGTGTGTGTTATTTTGTCACGCATTCTGACGGGATTAGTAAAAGCCTGTATTTTGCTTAATTTAACAGACATTATGACAAATGTGCTGTACTTTTGCCACACATACACACACATACACATGTGTGTGTGTTTGAACAAAGTTAAACAAATTGACAATTCAATTCAAATCCATTGTGGTGTTTAGCTGAATCACAGTAGATAAATCACAGTGGAATTATGACTTCACAAATCACTGACATCGCACATTCGCATGTCGAATGAAACTCTGACGTCCTCCGCAATTATTCTGTATTACCAGGGGTCCATAGGTAATAAAAGTCCAGCGCGAATTGGGCTTTAGACAGAAGCCATGCTAGCTAGATGGGCCTGGTAAACTGGGAACATGTGGCTTATCTTATCTACAGTAAGCCAACTGCATGTAGTCAAACACCTACAGCAGCGTTTTGAAGAACAACACCCTCCCATCATCAGCCAGGTGGACTGTGCACAGAGTGCCAGTACGCTACTGGAGCATGACTGCGTGTGGACGATCCATAAGACAAACATGCCCTGACTTGTAATTCCAGCCACTGCTGCTCTCCCAATTAGTGACGACTGTGGAGGGACTCGTTAGCATTAGATCAGTATGAACACATGTGTGGTGGGTGTGACATGTACTGGGACTGCAGCTGAGTACTAAGGTGAACACCCTATCTCCCGAGATCCTCACAAAATTCAGCCCTTAATTTCGGAGGATAGACATTATGGAATGGGAGCAGTTCATTTAGTGACAGTAGGACTAGGGGTTATGATAGGTGTTAGGGTTACGGTAAGGGTATTGGTTAGGGTTGCGCTTAGGGTAATGATTAGGGTAGGGGATAGGATTAGGCTTCTTACTGTGACTAAATGACCCGTAACCTTTTTGGAATTTAAGGATTTTGAAACATAGGAACCCAAACAATTGCTATTTATGTTGGATTGTAGCCTTGGCTCCAGGCTGAGGTCTTGTTGCCGTGGTGTATGTACCGTGGTGTACGTACCAAAAGAGTACACATAACTTCAACCGAGTGATATGCCATAATTGGACAAATGGATATGATGATCCTTATATTGTCACAGGTGGCGCTCTGGCGCCACACTCCATTGCCTGAGATTTGCGGCTAGAGGGCGCTATGTCCTTAAGGCACTGGGCCCCGTCTCAGGCGGAAGTCACGAAGAAGTAATGCTAATGCTAACTGCTAGCACCTGTGACTTCCACTATTTAACCAGCAGGCTTCGTCTCGTTCTGCCTGCTGGTATTATTGACCAATCTTGGATACCAAGAGGCTGAGTATCATTCCAACTTCTCTCTAGTTAAATACTCCGCCTCTACCCATGCGGTTATGGGTTTCGGCCGGAGTTTATGTGGTAATACGATCTTTTACTCCCGTCTGTTGTGCGTAGCTCTCTCTAGCAGCAAACTCATAACATGCGACTCCAACCTATTCCGTAGTCCCTTCTCCGGGGCCGGTTAGCAGTATGATTATATCACTCGGCGAGTCGTGGCCATCTCGAGCCACGGATATACTCGTACAATTTCCATCTGTGAATATGATGCTAACTGGTTCCCCATGGAGTCACATTTATGGTTTGTCTGTCTAGAGCTAAATCATCCTCGTGAGTCCAATTCCTACTCACGTTATTCGGCCAGTATCTCTCGCGTACTGTGAGAGTTCCACAACACTCTCCTTGGGCTTAATGCCCAGTCGGCATTGTATCCAGTTCCACCAAGCACGCACCTTTAACATGCATCCACACATCCCAATTCCTATCTTGCATGTTCAAAGGTAGTTGTAAACAACTCCCACCGAGACTTGTAACAGTCGGCAGAGAACGAAGGACGCCACACAGGTTGAATGTGCATCCAGAACGCTCGGACGCTCTTCGTTCTGATTTATTCAGGAAGAAGCACTTTGACATATAGAAAACATGAACTCAGGCTTTCAGCCAATCACAGTGTAGGAACATCATCACCGCACATTGAACAACCAATTAGAACACAGCATGATTTGAAGGACTATCGTAAACCAATCGGATTGCATGATTAATGGGCGATCAAGGAAAGTGAGAGAGTTCCCAACCAATCATTGACTTCAACTTTGGTCGAGCGAGAGGAAGAGAGTTAGGAATGATGAGCTTTCGAAAACGAAAGTTAACTTGCTAGCACGCAAACAGACCTCCATTGTTAGATGCAGGTGTCTGCGAGCGAGTGGAATTTGGGAGTTGAGGTCCGCGAGCTTACACTGATAACGCAGAGCCACCCAATGTTCAGCGTTGTCAAACTTGTGGTCGGAGAGCCAGCGTGGCTATCAGAAAATGTCTAAATATATTTTTATGTATAACTATAATATTTCGGACATTTTTGTGTCGTACATCTGCCTCTTACCAACAATTTGTGAAGGGCACCTCAATTGTCTCCTCATAAGCCTCATCCCCTCCCTGGCTGACGGGAATCTGTGAATCGGACTAACACATTTTAACAAGATGATTCATCTGGTCCTAGCTTGTACAGACTGACTATTATTTTGTGCTTCTTTGTTTTTTAACTCCTTTAATGTTGCTGTGAAGTTACAAAAGAAAATGTGTATTTTGTAGAAAAAAAGCAGGCGTTAAACCCTTTGTCCTTTGTTATCTCTGTGTCCATCTGTAGATGTTGCTTCTCAGTATATGGTGTTGAATCTGCATCCCAGAGCTGTAAGGGCAGAGAAAAGAAAGTTTGACCAGGAGACATTTCACGTGGTCCGTACGAAGTGCTCAGTTCAGACTCGTGGGAGTCGATGTACTTGGAGGAAACTCCACTCAGTCTCTCCGCACAGTGGTCCAAGTTGTTTCCACTGCGCTAATGACGTGAAGCCAACGACCAGCGGTGGCAGTAATGAGTCACAGTCAGCAGCAGCGATACACATGGAAAGGAAAGCACTGTCAATGGACCAGTAAGTGTCTCAATTAGTGGAGAATGCCTTTTGTTGTCATTTGTTCACGAGTTGTGTAATTGTTTTTTTTTTCTTTTTCAATAGACACAATGTATTAACCACACATCTTTGTTTGTGGTTTCTACTCTAGTTCCACTGTTGTCTAAATGAGGACCTTGACAGGTCCAACACCAACACAATTTCATCAGCAGTCAGATTTAATCTAATAATTATGCCTGTATCACCGTCCTGGGGAACCATATGTACGGCCTGCCACGGTACCTAAAAGCATATCCTCTTTGTTGTAGGGGCATTCGGGCAATCCACCCTACATACTTTCTTTAACATATTTGTCTCAGATGTCTTTTTACTTTTGCTCGCTAGTCCCCCGGTCCTCTCAAACGCATTTGTGTGCATGCCTGGCTGGTTGTAGCTCAGTTGGGAAAGCTGCCGTTCCAACAACCCAAAAGGGTTGGTGTTTCAAGAGGCTGAAGTGCTGTTGAAGTGCTGTTCAAAGCAGAAGTAAGAAGAATGTGTACATAATTTCCCGTTTGATTTTCCCGATTAGTATATTTGAAATCAAAAATTAAAAGGAAAATGAACTCTTTGGTGGCCTAAGGAGAAGTGAGAGCAAAGGTCCAAGGGTTAAGTCATTTATCAGAGAGGGTACAAACTGTCTTCTTTATAGAAAATCCTGTTATGTTTAGATGCAATTTCTACGAAATATTTTGAGGAACATCAAAGATCAGTGCGCATATGCGATGTGGATTTTGACTTTGATGTGGTGCGGAATGTGTTTTGATGTAAGGAGCTGTTTCCACATTCCACTGCCCACACGGCCTAAGAGCACCTCTGATGTATGGAATGCACTGCTGCACGGCTTTCAGATCCTCTGCTTGACCGGCCATCTTTGCCACACCCCTGCAACAACAATTGAGCCACCACAGCCAGCTACGCCCACATGGCGGGGAATTCACACAGCGCTCTATCCTGACTGCTCGTGAGTCTGTTAACAAGTTTTAAGTGGGCGAACAAATTTCCGGCCTAGACACACTGTTTATCTGCGCTACTCTTTAACACGGTACTGAGTATGTGTTTGTCATTAAACTAATTAAAGGGAGAACACTTCATGGTTGTTCACTGGCGCGTTCTCTGATTAAGTGGTTCCCCCCACGACTGGCTCCCTCTCTCTGTGTCACAACTTCCACCTGATCGAGTGTGCCCGTGCGTGCTCCTACGTTGTCTACATGCAAAAACATGGGCAACATCGTATAACCCGTACGTGGTGAGCATGACCTCAGTACGGTTGTCGCTCTGTTAGACCAGCGAGCACACAGCACAAGAGCGCACAGCGCGCCTGTTCCCGTCCGGCTTTTTTCTTTAAGATCCCTCGGTGGGGGAGCGGCGTACTTGACCTGTGCCTGCTTCTCACGTTATGAGTACGCAGTGCGTGCTTACTCATCTCAAGATCAATTAGTCAATTAATACTCACAGAGCACCTGTGTCATTGCAACTTGCGTGAATGCCGCATCTCGAATCAATGGTGGAATTGGAATCTGTAGCAAAGACTTATTGGGAACTTATGGGCTCCCCTTGTGCGCCTCCCCACGTTTTTTCCAAAAATGCAGATTCATGGAATGGAAAAAAATTTACAGAGGGTTGTGACCAAGGCTATACTCTTCCTGGTCCTGACGAGGAACAGGTCATGGGCGGGTAGCAGCTCTGCTCCTCGGGTAGATGCAGCAGACGCACATCAAAAAAAGGTAGTTTTACCAATACCCACTTTATTAAAACTTCAATACACATGAATAATGTACAGTGAATGTGAATAAAACATTTGAAGCAATCAATTGTTATGTGCTTGATGTGCTAAATGAGGTAGAGCTGGTGGACCTTCAAATATCTCGTAGTAAGGAGGGTTCATTGCTAAATTCTATTTTTCCTGACTTTTCTAGCGTCTCTCATTTTCTTCATTAAAATCAGACTTTCCTGTTAAGATATCTGTTAAAATATCACTTCACTAAAGCAACTCTATGAATCACTTTAACTTTGGTTATAAATTATATGTCTGAAATGGATTGATGTGTTTTTGAAATTATCTGAAAAATAATTTTGAAAAAACATCTGAAGAATTGCTGATGATTTTTAATCAAAATGTTGTAATCTAATTTGTAAGCAAAACAGTACCACCGTAGAACAATACATGTTGAATGAAGAAATGATTTGGTGAACAGCCCAACACCTCCACAGGGTGCCACATTGGATCCTTGCCAGCTCTCACCTCTCCTGAGTGACAACGGAACATTGCTACCATCGAGTCCCTAGCAACCGTATCGTTAGAGTGAGTCACAGTGGGTTCTCCTCCGCCACACCTCTTCACGCCGAGTCTGTGGGCCAAAAATATGTTTCCTCCTCCTCAGCCTACAGTACAGGATGTCGGTTGCCACAGTCGTCATTTACAGTTCTGTAGTCAGGAAGATTTCTTTTAAAATTCAATCCCTTACTGTTGCAAGGTACTCATTAAAATTGGTAATGTAATCCCACATATCAAAAGTAATGTACTTTTTAGGGGCCAAGCAGCGAAGGCACCTATTGTTTTTGTCTGTGTTCTTATTATTTCTAATAATTAATGGATTGCTATGGCAGCCCATAGAACCCTATGTACGAAAATGCTGAAATTTGGCACACTCATTCTAGTCAGTCTCAGCATTGCCCACAGCAATTTCCAGATAATGTGTATTTTTTTACTTTTGGAATAATTTTAAATACAGCTGTAATATAATCAAGTCAACATCCTGTTCATAGCATATACTGTAACTTAAGCAAAGGTTATCCGGCGGCATCATCTGAAATGCCTGATATTAAAACAGGACTGAGCAAGCATGCACACGCCATGTGTGCATGTCCATGCGAGAATCAATCCAGGATCAATGTCAAAGGTCAATGCCTAGTCAAGTTCACAAACTAGGATTTTTTTTCTTAGTAACTGGTGCATGTAGCTGGCGCTCATAATTCCATTGTTTGTTACGTTTTTGTATTCAAATAAAGTTGGCATCACGGGGGCCTGTAAAAAAACACAAAGGTCATGTGATAATAGTTTTTAGTGCAATAAGCAAGTCCTTAACAGCAGGTCAGTTAATCCAGAGCAGTCTATGTACGGGACAGTGATTCATTTCAATTCAATGCAGTTGTACATGGTTGTACGATGATAGAAGAAATGTGCCAAGTCTTCCTTTAAATAAGAGACAGCTCATAAGAGACGTGTATTTTAGAGAATCAATAGCCTTTGTGCTATTCTGACCACTTAGCGCAGGCATGCACACGCCTGCACGTGCACATACGCATGCCTGCACGCTCACGTGCACGTATACGTATGCATGAACGCGCACACAAACCCACACCGGGGGCTTTGTGTTTGTTGAAGCGTTGGCAGATTCCATAGTGTGGAGCTATTTTCTGAGCCATTGTACGGGCCTGGACAACAGACCAACACTTGTTGCTTGCTGCAAGCTTCCATACGGCTCTTTAGCCTTTTCTGAATTGGGTCCACTAGCTGTCCACCCACTTGAGCTAATTAGCTGGTTGGTAGCAGCTAAGGTAGCAATTAAATTGTTGGCAGAATAATTTCAGGTAGCAATACGTTCAACCCGAGGGCTTCAACTAATGGTAACTTTTTCAGTTCAGAAGCCCTCCAATAACAGATGAATATTCCTAAAGACATAAACATACACAGTTTTGTAAATTGAAACACTTTTTAAACATTTTAAAAATTTCCTTGAAAGTACAGATCATAGGTTTAGACATAATTTGAACAGGATGACGGACCTTAAAACGCGGTCCGACCTGTAGCCGGAACGTTAGGTTTAGACTGAACGTTCACAAAGCCGAACGCCGCCGTACAGTGATACGTTGCCGGCCTTTCTCCACTCTCTCTCCCTCGCGTTCGCTCTGGGTTAGGTTTAGGGTTTAGGGGTTAGGTTTAGGGTTGGAAACTTTGGTCTATAGAAACTTCACTCCAAAGCACTTCGGTCTACAGACATGATCCCCCTTAAAACATTTCCACCACTCCTGCTACCTCCAATGTATCAATCTTGTTTTTATTGATAATTTATGATTTTACAAGATGTTTTTTCTTCTTCTTCTTCTTCTTCCCTAGAGTTCAACGGCGGTTTGCCTCCGACTATTCATTGCATTACCGCCCCCATACTGTTCTTTGAATAAACCCAATCATTCATTCATCGGTGCAAATTTCGAGGCATAAAAATGCACTGAAAAGATTAATAGTCAAGTTTTTGTTAATTTGTTGTCATTTGAAATTGTAATCAGTAACGCAATCCGAATCCTGCATTTTAAAAAGAAAGCAACATTAACATTAAATTATTTTTAGTTTATTTTTAATCAACTTTAATTATTATTATTATTTTTAATACTCTAGTAATCCCAAATGCCAACCATTCTGTCTTCAACCCTCTGGTCGTTGTAGCCACTCTAACAACTGAGCTACAGCCAGCAAGAATACAAACGATGTACCAATTGCATGAGTAACACATTTTTTTTTCAAAATTATGTTTTTCGCTGTAAGCGCCAATTTCCATTTTATTGACAGGGTTAGTTTTGAAAGTGGGTTGAGAGAGATACGGGGAAGACATTGCAGTGGTCATTGCAAGGTCGGAAAAGAGAGGACAAATTGCGACGTGCCTGTGAACTAAGTCACAGGCACCATACATGTGCTGGGTGCAGGTGTCTCACTGACACCACCACAGAGCCAGCACTGGATTCCAATGATATTAAATGGAAAGTGTTCTGAAAATGTGGCTCTGCACTATATGAAAGTTTCCTGTATGAAGAGTTCTGCTAGCCTTCCGTGGCGACTGTGCTGGGACTATTGCTTCGCCACTCGTGCTAATGTCATCATCTTTGCACAAAGGGTTTGCATGAGAGTTGCTAGTTGCTACAACCACCAGTCATAAAGAGGGATTAACGCTTTATACCATATGCCTGGAGCGCACTAACAGAGCTGGTAAACAGTGTCATGCACAAGTGCTAAAGCCTTAAGCCTATACTGGAGTAAACATGCACAGTAGAAGATGCAGCTGTGTCGAAATATAATTGAGTACAAGTAAACAGTAGTGATAAAGTATAAAAAGACAATAAGGTTCTTAATCTCTAGATATCTGTTATCTTACTGCAGCTTGGTAGAGAGGTAGATGGATAGATTATGCAATAGAATAATACAACACCTGCTATAACAACAATGATAACAAAAATAGGGTGCAGTGCTCTAATGTGGGCCATTTTTGCAACGACCAATGAAACAGTCAATTGCCTAACGTGGGACAGTGAAATGTAGTGTTGAATAGTTGAACTTAATAATAAAAACATTACTGTAGTTTGCTTTCACCATAGTTTCGCTGACACATTAGGGCAATCCACCTACTATTTAATACCAATCACTTGCAGTCGTTCACCGCTTTGCACTGATATCTAAACATAACGCAACATATAATAGAAAGATGAGGATGTCAACTTCATATTCAAAAATGTGTTTTGAATGTTTTTCTTTCTAATGTTTCTATTCTAGAAGTCGATAGTACTCAAAGGGTTAATAAAAAAATAGAGTGTTTGGAAAAAAGTATAAATCGATGACAGAAAAACTTTTAGAATGGAATGCCAATCGACCGTCATATTCTCCCAAGTGCTGCATTTGGAACAAACAACTCCTTACACCACAGCTAATTCCACAACACATCAAGGCCAAATGCCTTGATGTGCACTTGCATACTACCAGTAGTGATACACAGCCTTGAATGTGTACTACAATGGAAGCATTCCAAAACCACATCATTCAATGGATGACTCAGAGATCATGTAGAAATAAAATAACTCCGCAAATTTACGTCATTTACATCAATAATGGTGATAATCAAACGCAGATCTCTAAAACTCGGCGGTCATAAAAAGCACTCGCAAATCGGACTGGATGAATTAGTGGAAGGTAAAAAAAGCAGAGGAGGACAACCCGAACAATGGAGCGGAAACATCTACTCCTACCTACCAACTCTAAACAGAACATTGGATCGGCGCTTCTGGACGACCCATGTTGGTGCACTACACAAACGAGTGATATATGGTGACAGTAACAAGAAAAGGTGTATTTTGACCTTTGTCAACATAGCATTTCAAAGGAAACTGCCATCATGTTCGTGCAGGAAGACCGCTTGACCAGCAGTTGAACCGTGAGAGGTTACCGTGTGAAGCAACCGCAGCTTGCAGTGAGTGCGAGTGAAGCAACACGCGCACCGCACAGGCGCCCGTCGACATGCCTTAATCTCCACACTTCTCTCCACGTCAGGCCACGCAGGACGTTGTGAAACGTCCTCTTTGTTAGGAGAGCAGGGTCTTTTCATGCTGAGAACTATCCATATTTTCTGAGTTCTACAAATATGCTCATATTGTTGGTTATGCTTTCAGGTTCAGAATGTTTTTTTTCACACAGCAAAACCAACTACCTATAGCAGAACTGCTCTTCAAATGACCAAGTGGGCGAGATCTAGGAATTAGTTTTGCTATCTTCCTAATACCTTTGAACATGTTTTTAAGATTTACTTAGAGTTACTTAGATTTACTATGAAATTCATGTATTTATGTATTCATTCAGTAATTCCTTTATGTATGTATTCACAACCTTGTTTACTCTACAGCCATTGCGGAGCAGGATAATAGGCATTCAGTAACCTGACTTAGTGGGCTATCATAGCAGTCTATTGCCTATTGTTATTACCTGTGAAGCCTTTGCGGCACAATCGCTGTGTACATATTAATAGGGTGGATTGCCCTAGAGTGGGCCACTGCCTAATGTGGGACACCTAAGATCCAGAGGCTCTGGCTCTTCCCTAAACTAATGAATGTCAGTGAAACTATGGTAGAAGCAATCTATGGTAATGTGTCTAATAACTTCAACACCACATTTCACTGTACACGTTAGGCAACTGGCTGTCCCACATTAGGCAGCTGCAAAAAAGGGCCCACATTAGGGCAATCCACCCTACTTTACACTTTTACACACAACACACAACGTCCATTTACACACAACATGCCAAGAATAATACAATAACAATGATAATAACAAATATAAGAAAAGTATAAAGCTCTCATCGACATGTTCTGAACATGTCTGCGGACTAGTGATGTTACTACTACTACACCCTTGGGTTATTACCATAACAACTGATCTACAGCAGCTCAGTTGGTGTCCAATGACGGAGGGTTGAACTTCGGCTCCGAGTGTCTACGACTCCTCAGGCCCTGGTGCACTGAAGCCCAAATTGCTCCCAGCGGCTCGTGGCAGCAGCTGCCACCGTTGGTGTGTGGGCTGCAATCTTGTTGTGTGTTTGTGATCTGTGGCAATAAAGATTCTGTAATACTTTTTATCAGACCACAAGAACCACACAACTGAAAAAGCACATAAGTGTGAGATGACCGGTATATATACAGTAGGCTAATTCAATACAATAGGCTAATACATCAGGTATGTTTATATCAGAATTTAACACTTCTTTATAAGTCATCTCTTGCACTCAAACCCATCAATGACCTTCAGTTTTGATTAAAATTATGTTGTAGGTCGTGCTGCCCAGTAGCTTAGTCGGTTAGGCAGTGCACTGGAAAGCACGCATATGCCTTAATGGCGCAGTGAGTCGGTGGCTTGAATCCCACCACTGACGTATTTCCCGCATGTCTACCCCCCATCTTCACCTGTTTCCACTAACCCTAATAAATAACAACAGCCTGAATGGGCTGGAAAAACATTAAAAGACAAAATGATGTTGGATATTATTACATAGGGTGGATTTCCCTAAAGTGGGCCACTGCCTCTGGCTCCTCCCTAAACTAATGAATGTCAATGAAACTATGGTAAAAGCAAAACTATGGTAATGTCTCTAACATGAAGTTCAACTGTTCAACACTACATTTCACTAGTCTCACATTAGGCAACTGAGTGTCCCACATTAGGAAGCTGCAAAAAAGGTCCCACATTAGGGCAATCCACCCTACTTTATAAGCATGTTCTTGAAATTGAAATTCGACTACGGCATTTGCAAGATTGAGTGATTTATATTACCATTTATGTTTTGAAAGCAGGAAAAAAGTATGCAAAAGTGAGGATGATGAAACTGGATGATGTTGAGAAGGGGCTTTAGTCTAAAAGTTTTCTTTTGTTACTACGCAACCCTGAGTAACCCTGAGTGAACTTTGTACATCATATATACAAATATATAAATATATAACTGTATTTACACCCTAGAGGTATTATTAAACAACAGTGTTATGTGTTATAATGTGATAGCATCTGTGCCAACTCCACTGGCACTGGCTCCTCAATAAACTATTGAATGTCAGTGAAGAGCAAACTATGGTAAAGTGTTCAACTGTTCAGTACTACATTTCACTGTACCCCCTTAGGCAACTGACTGTCCCACATTAGGAAGTTTCAAAAAAGGGCCCATGTTAGGGCAATTCAACCTACATGTCACACTTGCATATTGAATCAATGGGGATACTTCACGGGTGATACAAGTTTTAGCTGCGATATCAAGGATATCACTGATTTTTACAATCTATGGGTTGACAGTAAATCTGCTTCACTGCACAGTAGCCATCTTCACCAAAATAAACACAATATATGTGGGCATAGACATCAAGAATCCAATTGACAATATGTTATTACCATATTGTTATTATCATATTTCTAACAACTGCGCAGATTCAAGCAACTTGGATCACTGAACCGAACAAATGTACATATCTGAAGTGGACTGTATATAAGATATAGATTTTTTTACAGAGGTGCGACCAAGAATCTGATTTTAATAAAGTCAAAAGCAGGAAATAGTTTTCCTTTTATAATAGCATTGTTTGCTTTTTTTGCTACTTTATTAGAATCAGATTCTGGAGCTAAAATTACAGCATGTTAATGATGACTTGACTTGGTTGCATCTCTGATATTGTATCATAGACTGTATGGGCGGCTCTGTTGTGCATCTCACTCATGCGGATGTTGCCGTGACGCGCATCCGCCCTCCTTACTACCCCCGCCTCCTGGCAGCGCGAGACGCGCAGCAGCCAAGCAGCAGCAGCAGCAGCGGGTCGGCGAGTCCAGAAAATGGCGATGATCGCGCAGTACCAGCGCCGCGTCCTGCTCCTCCCGGCGTAGAGGCTTCCTCAAGGACGGCCGCTCCAACTTCCATTCTGTTGCACTTTAATACTTTATCCGAGGTAGGTTGCTGCCGCTCTCCTTCCGTTTGCATGTTTTTTGTTGACGAGCGCTTAGCGGGGCGGTAGTTTTTTTTAAGCTGCGCAAGCCGGAGCGCCCTGTTGTTTAGCCACTGGAAGCTATCCCTTAGCTTAGATGCTAACCCCCCCCCCACCTCCACTTAGCTTAACGGCTAGCATTAGTCGCAGCTTTAGCTAGTTGTGGGCCCCCACCACCGCCGCCGGTGCCGTGCTTCCCACCCCAGCTCCGGTGCACCGAGGAATTCCGCCCAAATAACACAAAACGCACCGATTAGTTCGCAAAAGTTTCCCCCGCTGCACGTTGCATTTCCCCGCCCGTTTATCCGACGCAACAATCCTCCGTGTTATTGCAAACTGCGCCGAGTTTAGCTGCGGCTAGCAGCTGGTGGTAGCCGCTATGCCCCCGCTTCGGAACTTATCAATGTCGACGCCACAGAAGCGGCTCGTTTTTTCACGTATTACGCGTACACGGTGCACGATCTTTTTTTAACGTTGAGACTGTCAAGACCGTCCGATCGTCAACGCATTTTTTGTGACATGGTGTATATTTAGCAGTTCGCTGTGGCTATTTTCAGTGAAATCTTGTCTAAACGCAGGTCGTTTTTTCCACCACAGATGTCGTATGTCGACTTTGCGGAATGTGTGCACCGCGCGTTCGTACATTTCTTTTTCTCTGTGACGAACGATCTGAACGACGTCAACGACTCAAAACCGCGACCTACATTGTGCATTTTTATTCATGTTCATGATCGTTTTTTGCGGACCTGGCGTGTTGCTACCATGACGACTGTATGTTTGTTGGTTAGTAAAACTAGCAACCCCCGGAGTATTTCGGGGGCATGCATATAAATAACACCTTACATTCGGGGTTATTCATTTCGGAACATGCCTTCAGACTTGTACACAAGAAGGCACTAAATGTTATATTCCTGTGGCGCCTCTTGCTATAATCACGTAACCGCGATGGCCTATACGATTCTGGAAACGGTCGGATAGCATCGGTTGTTTTACTGTAGACACCGATCATTTTTTTAATCGACATATTTGTACGACACATTGATAACTTGTTCGCCATTAAGCGCTGACTCGCCCCGCATGAACGAAAACGCATAAGTACGTATCGTTCCACAGCTGGTTGGCTGTATTCCAAACAACGCATGTTAAAATGAAAGCAACGAATGTTGCGGATGCATATCGGCGCTGTAGGCGAGTGATCATGCTTGGATCATTTCTATACAAATAAACACATACTCAATATAATTTTCTTGTCGGTACTCCTGCTGGTACCTGGGGATATACCGTTTATGGCTGGGATCTCATACCAGAACTAATTAACCATTTCAGTACAATCATTGTCATGCAGTTAGTTGATGCTAGTGTTTGAGATTACCATACCATGTAGTCTGTTCAATTTTGCTGGTTTGCTTACAGTACTGTCTGTAACCTCTGTGTGAGAGCAAGAACAAACCTTTCAGTTTACATTTTGTAATATTATGAGTAAACGTCAATATAAATGGCAAGTACTGGATGACCGATATACAATCTTATATTTGAAGTAAGCTGATGATCCAAACCCATTAGGCCAGCGTTGTTATACCGTGTCGGACATGACATGACGTTGGGACATTTCTTGTGTGTGCAAATCGGTAATAAAGTGAATCTTGGTTAACTTGTCGTTGATTTGGAAGATTGTGAAATGTGAGTTGGGGGTTGAATACACAGTGAAACGCCTTCAACAAATCAGTTGTTATGATCTGGAAGTAAAATGCTGATGGCAAGATTCGCCATGGAATTGTTTATCATGGACCCTTTTGTGATGTCTTGAGAAAAGTCAAATATATTTGAGTGTAGGTACCAAACTCGATTTAACTACAGTGGTCTGGTGCGTGTTGGTGAATTGCAACTATCCTTGCAGTCCTGTAAAGAGTACTTGATGGAAACATGTCAAAAATGTACATGTAACATGGCAGCCCTACTTCTGACTAGATGACTGCACCAATACGAAAGCACACATGCAAGCCCATCTCCCCAAATACAGATGAGCTATTGGCACTCGCTGCTGCGGCTGGCAACACTCGCGGCAAGTGTCACATTGCGGAGAGTGCCAGCTTGGATCCACGTTCCTTGCCATTTTTTGCTGGTTTGTTGCAACTACAGCCAGAATTCACGTGTGATAAGCTGAGACCAGTCAGCTGGTAGCAGAGTGGCACTTGTATGCCAGCTCCATTCACTGTTTGGGGTGAGGTCGCGCACATCACCATGGCAGCCTGGACATCTGACACCCCTTCCTATCTCGCCACACAATATGATTTCAAACTTCCCAAATCTTCGCATTGAATTTTGTACCAAAAGTTCATACTTTTTTCCATCCAATATGACCCCTTCGTCATACTTCACCATCTCCGCTTGTAGCAGAACGTGTACCAATGTCCTTTTCCACAGGTGCCAATCCAGTGTTTTGTTATGGTCGCCTTGTGCCATTGTTTAGGTCGTCACCCTCCTCTTCTTTTACCTTTTACTAATCCTTACGCAGTTTTGTTAGTCCAATTTGGGAGCGCTTTACATGACCACCGGGTTTTACAGATCTGTTGTAGAAATGTATTTTGCGCTGTGATTTGCCTATACTCATCTAAGAATCCAACCCCCGCCTCCCTAAAAACGTCTATATTTGGCATCGACACCCCGCCGGGCCGTCACCTTATGCAACCTCAGACCGCCGCCGCTCAAACAGCATGCTGGTCGCAGGCTTCTGTTGGCGGGCCCTCGCACCTGTCCCAGGGGTCTGGTGATGTCAGTCACCTGCGGCTAACAGCCTCTCTCCCCTCCCTCGTTCTGCCTTGTTGAACCCACAGTGGAAGGGTTGGCTGGCTTACCGCTGCTGGAAATATGTCAAACATGCCATCGTTCAAACGCTGTTCTGGTGTCGCACATGCCGAGATCGGCGGGGGCTTTGCTTGGCCTGGCCACAACACCGGCCACCAGTTCTGAATCTGTGTTTGAAATGGGGTTCCAAGTGCATAGTTCTGTATTCAATTCTTCAACCACACAAAGCTTTTATAGGATTTAGCAGCCTCTTTTAGCACTGTTTATTACATCTGGATCCAGACTCGAATCACCCTCCCTTTCTTGTGTGTATGTGTGCGCCTGTACTCGCCCGCACTGCACATGTTGCTTGAAACACTTTCTCAAGTACTGACCATACACATGTATGACATTTATTGGCATTGTGATCCTCGTTTTAGATTAAAAATATATGTATATAAATACTTCACAGGTATGTTGAAGCTAAATCGTTTAAATAAAAGGGGACACATCTTATTTAACGCCATTTGGGGAAACTTTTATTTTCTCTGATTATTTATAACGGCATAAACAAATGTAACAAAGGTAACGGTGGCATGGTCATAAATCCCCACATTTATTTTCTGGGCAATAGAGCAAAAACACTGTTCTCAGTAGCATAGTGAACAAATGCATATTGTATAGTTTGGTTACACATCATTGGCTATGGATGGTGCGAATGGGTGTCGATCAACAGTACTGACATCGGCCAACAGGTCAACTGTGTTAAATTTTGAAACGAATATATCGCTGATATTTATGGTTACTTCTGTTATCTCGGCCTTGGAAGCGCTTCCCATTTTGAATTCCATTTTGAGTTTTATTCATTTAATTTATATTTTGTTCATGCTTTATTTAATCTTTTACATCACCATACTCATAGCGTGCCTCAAATACGCCTGTTGTGATTGTATGATTTGGGAAATCTGTTGATGACGGGAGTATATCGCTCAGACTGGTCTGGTATCCGTTGCCCGAGCAGCTGGATTTGTCGTACAAAACTCACTTTTGCTCGCTCACCGGTGACCCCTAACCCGTCAGCCTCGCTTAACTTATGTTTTCTGAAAAGCACAGCTTTTGCGCTGCTCACATAAATACTAATGTCAAATATATGTGGTGACGCACTATTGGTTTCTCTTTCTTACCGCCTACCTCCTGGTAGCTGATAAGAGTATTGTTTCTCTTGTAGTTTCATTTTCACTACTTTGGCACACGTCAACGAAAGCTGTGATTTTTGTCATTTCCTACCACAGTTTACAAGGATAGATGAGGATATTCACCGCCTGTCCCACAAGTTGTTTACCTGTTGTGAGGCCATGCTGTCAAATTATCATTGACAATTTGAGTATCTTGTAAACCTTTCCATTATGCCACAGTGTTGAATAATGCTAATAATTGAAGATGTTTAATTGACGAAGGTGAAAACCCAATGTTATATTTAGCCTGGAACAGTAGGTTCAACGTTTAAAAATTGTTTTTTATCATAATTAACGCCAATAATCGCTCCAATTTTAAAATGATTATTATTTAATGGAATCGAGTAATCGTCAGTAAAAATCACTGGTTAATTATAATAATCAAAAAATAATGTCATAAAATATAACGTCATAAAATAATATATTATAATGTCAAAAATAATATATAATGATGTCAAAAATAATCATTAGTTGCAGCCCTAAGTTTGTAATTTTATATACTAAAATATATATATATTTAAGAGCTCTTGAGAACACAGCATGTTACAGTACTCGATGCATCACAATCACAAACTCGGCCAGTGGCCACGGCTGACCTCATGTACTGCTTGTTGATTGCTAGACAATTGTGGCCCTATGAATGGCACATTTCGCTGTGGAAAAAAAATACAATCTTTGATTTGTATGTCGAGGCAAAGACGTTCAAATGAATTCCTTCAAATGTGTTTACACTTATATTGAATAGCATTAAATTAATTGACTTTACATTAAAATTAAAATTAAATTACTTTACACTTCTGAGAAACTTGAACATTAGTCTGAATTGATCCTAAAAAAGAATCGGCAACGAAATTCGTTGCATAATAGTCTGCAGTTTGGGCGGACACCACCCCCTCCTTTAAGAAAATAGAAAAGATTAAATGGACAGAATAGATTTGGAAAAGGTCAAATCATCAAATGTCATAGATTGAACTAATTTTAATCAGTTTGTCGACTTTGACTTGTCAACTTGACTTAGTCAGTCCCACGTAACCACTGCACAATGTCCATTACATTTTTTTCCCTCGACTAATCATATCAATAATCTGTAACTAATTGACATTACATTTTCTGATGCCACTTTTTCCCCCTTTTCCAGAGACTTGGATTTGGAAGCAGTGGCCACCAAAGAGAAACTGAAGACTCTAAACAGGTGAGTGTCGTCATGTGTCTTTTGGCAGGCGTGAATCATCTTTCACACTAGCGACGTGGGTGTGTGTGAGTGCGTGCTAGCATGTGTGACATTGGCCGGCCAATTTGCGGGGACTCTTCTGGCGATTTCCCGTTGTGTGATCTCAACTCATTTGTATGCCAGCGCCCCTTGCTGTGCGTAAAGGTGTATGCGCATGTGTGTGTGTGTGTTGTGGGGTTTTTTGTGTCAGGGCGACACAAGAGTGGCGACTGGGCGCTTGTGTAAGCACATGCAGTTCCGTTTGTGTTTAACCCGGGGTCTAGGGCAGCCCGGGCGGCAATGTGCTGAGTAAGCACATTGCCCTTTTTAAAACTCAAAATGAGACTGGGGGTAGGAGGTGTGGTCGAGGGTGTTTTTGTGTTCGGGTGGGGGCAAATGTTTTGCCAGTGCATTGTCGCGCACCCATTTACACACACTCACAGAAAGTTGTGACTATTCGCTATACTGCGCAGAGGACACACTCTCTTTTTAACTTTAGAGCTGCAACTAACTATTATTTTGATAATCGATTAATCGGCCATCTTTTCTGGCCATTAATCTGTTCATTTTTTTCTTCTTTGACATCGGAACATTTGTATTTTCGGAACAAATGTCTTGGCTGGAAAAAGGGTAAAGAAAGAGGAGACATGCGGCAAAGATGTTTGGGGAGAGGAGTGAACCCACGATTCTGTGTGACACACATCTGGCACTTCTGTGCTTTGCAGTACTCCCTCTTAACAGACTGAGCTACCGCGGTGGACAAAATTGTAATTATCAACCTGAAACATTGTTCCTATAGCAAACATTGAACAACATGTTTAAGCAGAGGAGTGACCAAACAAGGAAACGATTAATCGCAGTCGATTAATTGATTATCAAATTAGTTACAGATGAGTTCAATAATCGATTATCATCGACTAATCAGTTGCAGCTCTAAACTTGTTAGATGTTTATTTGTGCTCGTCTGATTTGCAATGCACAGAAGGCACTAACATGCTTGTTAAGAGGTAATTTATTGATTTAATTTGTTTCCCCAGAAAGATTAATCTTGGACGACATATTTTCAAAAGCTCTTCCCCATACATGAATGCAGCACATTGTAGCACATTGCTCCAAATAAATAGGGCTATTGTGCTAGTGTTAATAAATTAATAATGCATGTATCATAGTAGCACTTCATTCCATGAGCTTGCGGCAACCGCATCCTACTCTGAGTAATTATCATTACTTGGCGGGCCATCACTTTTTTTTTTCTTGAAGGCCAATTTTGTGTGTGTTGTGGGCGTTCCCTCTTTCCTGGATTCCTAGATCGGCTTCTAAACAGATCAGGGATTGTTGCCACAGCGAGCAAACAAACCCTGTCACACAAATAAATTCTGTTCAACAAGAGGCATATTTAAACATTTTTAATACTTTCTTTTGACAACATTTCTCCCAATCAAATTTAGCTGTAAATGCATTTTGAATAGAACCTATTGAAATGTGCATGTTCTTGGAGGGGGTAGTTGATTTATTCTACTGGGAAACAAATTTTAGTTTTTTCCTTTTTGTGAAGTTTGTGAATTTGTTGAGTAAGAAGCCATCAGTGTTAAGAACACTGGGGAAAAAGGAAGAAAATAAAACATTGCTTGGTCATCCGCCACATTGGTGCCAAGTGTCAACTATGTGGAAATGTGTCGGAAGGTGTAGAATTGCCAACACTTTGACCATGCGCATATTTTTACAGGTGCCATATGGCTCCTGGCTTTGGTTCAGATCTCTAGCGGAGGATTGTAAATTGGGGCTGCAACTGTGGTACTTGTTGTAATGCAAACTAGCCACACAGCTTCACGGCTCTTTCTGTGTCGAGTTTGAAGTTTAGAACTGTGGGGGTGGATGAGTTGGCTGCCACATGCCATGTCCAATCAATTTGTTTATCTTTTTTTTTTTTTTTTGCAGTCACATTTTTTTATTCATTTTAAGTCCTGCTATTTAGTCAACGCTGATGTTCCATGCTATATCCAATCAATTTGCACAACCTGTGTCTCAAAATGTGTCCCTTTTTCTGTGTAATCGCAGCCACCAGACAAAACACTTATCTCCGTAGGTAATTGTTTTCCAGGCCTGCACTATCATTTATTTTGATCTGGTGTCCCTGCCCTAGATGCCTTCAACATTTACTTTGCAAAGTGTGGATTTTTCTAATGCAACCATCAACCCTGAGGCAGAATAAAGCAAAAAAAATATGAAGGTTTTTGCTGAAACTCTGTAGAGGGCTGCAACAGCATTTCCCACAGATCTGCTAATCGCACAAGTCGGGAGTAGCTCTTTTGTCTATCGAGCACAGTGACTCATACAACAGTGACTTCTATTGTGTCCAAAACATTACATGCACACATTTTGCACACACAGATTAAAAACCAAAAAAAAACTCTGGCTGACCCTTTCAGTGTGCGCGTTTGTGCACATGCGTGTGCGCGTCCGTGTTGAAAATGTCTACTGGTGTATCTGATCTCCTCCCGCCTGGCACTGCTCCACAGCACTGAGCAAACAACTGCAAGTGACCTTTAAAAGTATGTATTTCCCTTCTCCGATTCCTGTCTCCCCCTGATTGCTGTATGGAAAAAAACATTAAATTAACTTGGAAAGCACTCAAAACTCACACATCAGACACCCCATCTTCATGTCTGCTGATAATTTGTCTGATAAACTGGCTTATTGAAAGGGCCTGGCTTCTGTTGAATGTGTGAAAATAATTTTATCTTGTGCCATTTGACCTATAGGATCTGTAAAGTTTTGGGCCAATATCAACTACTACTAGAACTAGGTTTCTCTGGGGCTGTGTTGCAGATAATAAAACATATTTTATGGCGTGTGAATGGGAGTGATACAGATGTATTCGTTCAGGAACAGTGTCTGAAGACCATCTGTGGAGGCCTATTGAGCAGATGTAAACTATGGTTACGCTTTTGTTTACAGTGTGCGCTTGGGAAATGTTAGCTTGGTGCGTTTCCTTCCTTGGAATGAAGGCGCCGTAACAAAGTGCATAGTTTGTCATGCAGGCTCTGCTGTTTGAACCCGGGGAGAATGATCAGACTTGTCTTGAGGGAAGAGTGTAGAATTTCAAGAATGTTAATATCACTCTCACCCTTTTCCACTTCAACTATTTAACATCACTGTAGTTATTTTTAGTGTTTGCTTGAAGTCCCTTCACTCAACAAGTTTGGCAATCGCAGCTAATTAATGTGGCACATGAGTGACGTTCAGCTTGAATAATAATTTTTGATGCCAAGAGCATGCTTATTTTTGATGCCAAGACGGTCCAAGAGCATGCTTATTGCCCAGAGCAAGACACTCGTCTTCAATGTAAACACTGTGGCATTTCTTCATTTCTGTGCAGAGAGAGATGGGGCAGGGGTATGAGTTAACAGCAATTTTGCAGAACTTTTAATGCAATGCCTACTTTAATCGCATTTAAGATGCTGAAGATTAAGTTTCCAAAATGGGCGGGGGGTGTGGCAGAGTAGTTAAACTCTGTGCTGCCAAATGCGAAAAAAAAGTTTTTTTTTCCTCTACTACAGAACTCTTGATTCAGGACAAGCGTGATGCCCATGTCCATTTCTAATCCCTATGAGATTTGCTTTTAGTATTCCTTGCTTATTGATAAACATTGCTTTGGCTTGCTCTGTGTGCATAATAAATGCATTTGTGTTCCAAAATGGAAGCATGGCTTCTAGGTAAAAGTGCAATCACGTTGAGTTTTACATGTGGAATGGATTTGAGATTGGGTTTGTTGTTTTGAAATTGTGTGTACACTGATCTATTTACCTTAGGCTCATGGCGTCAACACTGCGGATGTTGATGCCATGTTTGTGCCCGTAGACATCTGCTGAAACACTTGGCATGAGTGTGGAAACTGAACCTTGTGGCAGTGAATGGGTGCCAGAAATGTCCCCCTCTGCCGGGGGAGACACGGCCTGGTGGGGTGGCAGTGCCGTCACGACGTGTGCCACGGCACTGAGCCTCATGCCCTGTGGTTTTTGGTTCATGTTTACGCATGTCCACTGTGAACCACACTTCACGCCTTGTCTGCATCAAATTCCGTGATCTCCCGCTTTCATAGTTTACTGCCATTGACTGCTTGTACATTTAATGTTATTGCATTTCAACGAAGTCCTGTCTTCAACAGATGATGATGGCACAGCCGGTTAGACTGGTACATCCTGCCTCATACAGTGTTGTGCCTGTAGCTTAGTCTCATACCACCTGCAGTTGCTGAAGGGACGCAATCGTGCGACAAGTATGCTGTAGGTCTGCGTGCACGCTCTCTCGTCTGTCTTCACACCAACCCTGTCAATTAAAAATGGGAAAATGGCGTTTGCGACCCAAAAGAAATCACTTAATAATGATAATGGAGTCCACGTTGGCTGAGTGGTTATGGACGCAGCGTCCGCAGTGTCGCGAGTTTGACTCCGCTCGTCGACTTGTCTGCAATGTCTGCCCCCAATCTCTTCAACCCAGTTTCCGACTAATCCTATCCAATAAAGATGGAAAAAACGGCACTGACGCTGGAAAAAATTACTTAAAAAATGATAATACATTTATTCATTATTATTACTAATTATTCTAATGCCCTTTAGAAACTATATATACATGTAAATAAGTCAATCCTAGTAATGGTGACTGAGCAACTGTATGTGTAAGCTCCAGTGCCTGGAGAAACTAGTGTTTAAGAGCAGTTGGTGGGATGGCGGAGATGGGGGCTTTTAGTCCATTGTTGAGGGCTGCAAGATTCTGGTCCAAGTGTCGTTGCTAAGAATAGCTGCATTGTCAAAGCGCAGACATGGCCTCATTGCGTTGTTGCTCGTGCACACAAGAGTATCTGTTGAGTTCTCTTCTTGGATTCACAAATGCACACACACACACACACACACAATGCTTCTCGACGCGCATGCACGCACACAGGCGAAGGTTTCACACCCCCCACCTGTGCGCGTGTGGCAACCATTGACTTGTCTG
>OMKY01123655.1:1665-12417 GCA_900302395.1 Bregmaceros cantori | reverse complement strand
TGATGCAACATCCTCCCAAAGATGATTAAAATATATATATATATTTTCCAGATGGTTTCACCAGATGATATTTCAGACAGTAAAGGATTTTGGACAATCTTTGTTTATATATTGTGGTGGAAATGTGTGCTCAAATGCTTTGTAACTTTGTGAATAAATGGGGAAAATGCTTGAAATTATGCCAAGTAAATAAATAAATAAAATAAGTATATATCATTTTAAAGGGCATATGTTGTGTTGTTACAATTATAGTATATGCCTATATATATATACATACACACACATTTATTGCTACGAAAAACATGTCCCCATCTACACTGTGAGCTAACAAGTCGCTATGTAGCCAACTATTTAATGTTAGCTGGTGATGGTGGTGTTGTTATGGATTGAATGCTGCGATTAATTTTGGCTTTTACATGTTTTTCAGATGGGACGTAACCAGGAAAACCCAATGAGAAAACATTTCTCATTTAATGCAACGTCTAACAAATCTACCTGCCAAGTCGAGGGCTGCGGTACAGAAATAATTGGGAATCATGCTGGCAACCTACAGAGACACATTCAAAGACGACATCCAGAGGTGTTTGAAAAGTCAGTACAAGACCAACCAAATCAAACAACAAACAAGAGGCCAGCTGAAGATGGGCAAAGTACTTTGGACTCGATCATAGTGAAAAAGCCCAAACTGGTACACGTGGGTCTAACCCCTGAAACCCTCAAAGAGGCGTGCATAGAGCTAGTCACGGTTAACGGGAGACCCTTTTCATTGATGGAAGATTCAGGATTTAGAAAAATAATCGACCCAATACAGAACGCCATGGGAAAAGATGTTACAATCAATTCATCTAACATTCGGGATATGGTGTCGGAAATCGCTCACGGCGAAAGGGAAAAGCTTGCGACTGAACTGAGCGGGAGGCTCCTGATGCTGAAAATTGATTCTGCAACATGTAGAGACCGGTCTGTGCTGGGTATTAACGTTCAGTACTCTGATGGAAAGGGTGTTGTGTTGCGAACCTTGGCAGTGAGAGAGCTGACAGAACGGCACACATCTGCGTACATCTCGTCTGTAGTGTTGGAGGTCTTGCAGCAATATAACATTAGCTTGCAACAGGTGTATTCAGTCACTTCTGATAATGGGGCAAATATGCTGAAAGCCGTGAGCTTACTGTCAGATATTCAAGAAGGAGCTGCAAGCAACGAAGATGCAACCTGCGAGGAGATGGAGGAAATCGGGGAGGATGTTGAAAGGGTTGCGGAGGATGAGGGAAACCAGGAGGAGCTAATCCTTCAACGCCCCTCTACGTTGCCCGGTCATGTGTTGCGTAGTGTACGATGTGCTGCACATACTCTACAATTGGCCGTTGATGATTCATTAAAACAAGCATCCAACATCATAGCAAAGGCAAGACGTGTAGCAAAACGCTTACGCTCGCAGAATGTGATGTGTGTTCTCAAGAGAATGGGGCACAGGAGAGCAATTGTCGATTGTGCAACTCGCTGGCACTCCACTCATGATATGCTCCAGCGACTGCTCGAGCTCAGGAGCTTTTGTGAAGACATGGCCCCAACCATCCCCGAGCTACATCTGAGTGAATCTGAATGGGAATGTGTCTCCAACACAGTAGATGCACTGAAACCCGCAAAAATTGCCACAAAATGTCTCCAATCTGATCAGCTCACTGCTGGTGACTTCTATGGCATATGGCTCAAATGCTCCCTGGACACAGAAACACTCGCAAGCCCCTTTGCAAGAAAGCTAGCCAAGTGCCTCAAAACACGCCAGAGCATGTTATTTGACAATGACGCATTCTTGGCTGCTTTATTCCTCGATCCGAGATACCGATTGTTTTTGAACGAGTCTCAGGCCGAGAAAGCGAAAATACACCTGCAATGTACATGGGAGGCAATACAGCATCTAGAACCACACAATGCAGCCAGCAGCACCGCTGGGTGCCCAGCAGCCTCCCCTTCCCCTACTCAATCATCATCCGATGATGAAATTGAGCACCTTTTGTTGCAAAAGGAGAAAAAGACCAGCTCAAGACAGCAACCCGCCCCGGACTCCATCATGTTACTTTTGAACAATTACTCCAAAGAAGACCGCGTAAAGCGCACAGAAAATCTGTTTCAATACTGGGGTAGACAATGTGCATCCAACCCCGACCTGTACAAGCTAGCGATGAGCGTCATCCCTCTCCCTGTGACACAAGTTAGTGTCGAACGGGCATTTTCAAGTTTAAAATTGATTCTTTCGCCGTTGAGGTCATCTTTGAACGAAAAGGTGCTTGAGGACATTCTGCTGGTACGTCTCAATAAACAGTATGGAATATAGCCAGTCCGTAGTCCATACTGAGACGTACCAGCCCTTAGCCCCTCAAAGTTAGATGGGAGACCTGAGCACAATGGTAATCTTAGTGATTTTTGTGAATGTTCTGAAGTGTTCTACTCATTTGATTATAGACAAATATGCCGAAAATAATTGTAGTCTCTTTAAGTGATTTTTGTGAATGTTGTTTAAGAAGTGGATTGCGCTCATAGTTTGTCACGAAACCATGCAGAGCGTACTTCAGGTCGGTCTACCAAGTGTTCTACTCGTTTGATTATTGACGAATGTGCCGAATATGATTTTTGTGAATGTTCTTTTAGAAGAGCATTGCGCTCAGTTTGTAACAAAACCGTGCAGAGCGCACTTCAGATCGGTCTAGCAAGCGTTCTACTCGTTTGATTATTGCAATATGGCGAATAGAATTGTAATCTCTTAAAAGTGTTTTTGTGAATGTTCAGTTTGTCACGAAACAGCGCAGAGCGCACTTTACTTCAAGTGTTGTAGGCGAATTGCCTAATAATTTGATTTCTGGAGTTTGAAAACAGAAATAATTACTAATAAATGTACCTTTGGTCCAAATGTGTACATTTTGTCTTTCTGTTATGTATCCCTGTGCCACTTCAGAGGCCAGCTTGTACTGTACTAATTTGGAAATAGTTTTTATGTAGGCATTCAAAATGTAGGCATTGAAATGTTAATTTCAATGCCTACATTGAAATTAACCTACATTAATGTCAATTATAGCCTATTTTATGTAGAAGAGTTAAACGGGAAATTTGAGGCCTATATTTGTCAGCCGCAGACAGATTTGATTATAAATGAGGTTGGAATTATAGCGCAATATCTCCATATTGATAAAACGTAGGCTACAACCATGTAAAGAGTTTAGTACGTATACAGAAATATTTTTGATAAATGATTTATAGGCCTATAGGTAAGTCTAGCTATGGGATGGATAGCCCATTTGAATGTTTTTAGATGCCACCTGTGATTTAATATATTTTGCTGGTGGAACGGTTCAGAGAACGGAATTGTTAAACCTAGGCATGCCTGAACCGTTCGGAACGCAAGCCCTGGTCGGAACGCACGCTTGCACCCGTTTGGTTTTAGAACGCAATATGTTTTTTTGATTGAGGGATTTGTCTGGATCAGAGGTTCCCCGAGGGGTTTGAGGCAACCTCGTCATAGGTTTCCAAAAGTACAAGTTCCAAATCAAGACCTGCTAAATCAGGGGCTGGACCAGCTTCAGGCGACATGCCATATACATAATGGTCACCATCTAAAGTGGAGCTGTTAACCCTTTTAAGTGTGCACAGCACTACTACACTGATGTAATGAGTTGAGTGAATGAACAACAGTTACAGTCTCAATACAAAAGTTCACTGTATTTCAGATGTACGGCCTGCATAGGGCAATGTTGCTGCTGGTGCTGGTGGCTGTATGTACCTCTACAACCACGGCATGGAGGACGGAAGATCTCGCTGGGAAGATGTTCACCTTCCCACGGAACAGCCATACAGACTATGTGGCGGTGGACACACCTCACACCCCGATGAGGGCCATTACTGTCTGTCTGAGGTCGTACACAGAGGACGACAAGAACCACTTCCTCTTCCACCTTGCCACGGCCAAAATCCCAGATGCCTTCAGGATAGGGAAGATACTTTCAGCTCACCGAACCAACATGCAGCTTGGAATCCTGAAAAATTTCAATCACTGGTCCAGACTGCAGTACCGCTTCGACGCCTGGCAGTCCATCTGCACCACATGGGACGGAACCACGGGACTCGCACAGCTCTGGATTGATGGGAAGTCCAGTACCAAACGGTACATTTTCAAAGGAATCCTGGAGGGCGACCATCAAATCACACTTGGACAGTTTCTGTATTACGGACGTACAGCCGCCTCTTATAACTGCGCCTTTATCGGCATGATGACGGATCTCCATGTGTGGGACCGAGTCCTCACCTCCGCTGAGATTGACAACTATTACAACCGCAAGACCATCCCGGGAAACTTTGTCAACTGGAGGAACCTGAAATATCGCATGCATGGAGGAGTTCTGTTGGAGGACAGAACATTTGGCTACCCAGTGTTCCCATGAGCCAATTTAACACAAATGTGATCCATCCTTTTACCCAACATTTCACTCAAATTATATTTGATCAAACAAATGCTTTGTAATCTAATAATTCCAAGATAGTGCACTGTGAAATTAAATGTTACTTGGGTATCATGTTCATTTCTTTTGAACCATCAACATGACAACTTAAGAGAGAGAGAGAATTGCGCTTCTCTAACACAATAATAATGGGGGGCAGGGGTGGTGGCAAATACAAGCAGCTCCTAACGACACGATCTGGGGCCTCTAGCATCAACCAGGCTTGGAAAATTGGCGCTCAGCTTGAGATGGTGAGAATTGACTGTGCGATCGTGTACACACAAAAAACGAGTACCATCAACCAGATCGGAGAGCCGTGCCGGCAAACAAGCAGACCCACAAATATTCTTCACATAATTTACTTTAACCCACTTCATCCCACACTCCTGGACGGAAAGTTCCAGCC
Organism: Bregmaceros cantori; assembly: GCA_900302395.1. Lineage (NCBI taxonomy): Eukaryota > Metazoa > Chordata > Actinopteri > Gadiformes > Bregmacerotidae > Bregmaceros > Bregmaceros cantori. The sequence continues at coordinate 7,521 of OMKY01123655.1, read as the reverse complement.
TTCAGCAGAAACACAAAAGACACAGTGCACATCTGACGTAATCAGCAGGTGACGGGACAGCTTTTCCTTGAACGCAATCTTCCGCGTTCCACATTCTAACCTACGGGGCACAATGAAACTGTGATTCTAATCAATAAACACAACTGAGCATTGAAAAACATGGCGTGTTTTTGTGTACGTGTCCAAGTTCATGGTGTATGTGTGAATGATGCTTATGTGTGTTTGTCTGTGCACACATGTCATGTATATTTAACCCTTCGGTGCTGAGGACTCATTGGTTCCTTGTGCGGGGCATTGGAGACGACGTCCACGTGCGGTGGCATCCCGAGGATGTTTGCACATGAGCGGTCTCGTGGTTGTTGTGAGTACTGGGCGCTTCATTGAAGACTGTAATCCTGGCCAGCCGCTCTACATCCCTTGGCTCATTGAAATTGAAATTAAAAAGAAAATGAGAAATAACTTGGGGGAAAAAATCATTGTACATGAAATGCCTATTATATTGTATTATACCCTATATATATATTTTTACTATCTAAAGAGAGGGACAGAGAGACAATTTGCCCACTGGTGTGTGTAGCGAAAAATAAGGATTTCAATAACTGCACTCTGCCTTTATATTGTTGCGCGCCTGGTTGTTCCAATAATCATCACACAGAAATATTTGAGTTTTTAAATCGCCGGATTGCCGCTGCTATGTTGAGTCGCCAAAGAAAAGAGTCAGCAGCCTCGCAGGTTGCATATTGTCGAACTCATACGCGGACACTGAAGAGCAATGAAGGAGTTTGTCTGACAGAAGGATAATTGTATAAATATTTCAATCAGACAACAGCAGTACAGGAGGGGGTGTCTGTGCACACAAACACTCACATGCACCTTATCCCGAGCGGCGTTCACAGACGGGTTGAATAAGAACAAAAGTTAACGTCATTTCTAGTGCGGAATACCAAAGTCGCGGGTACAATTCTTAAGTGAAAGGGTGATGAGAACAGGGCTTGAAAACGAAATTATTTTTAAAAAGTTCCGTTCCGAACGGTTCAGGCAGGCCTAAGTTTAACGTTTTCGTTCTCGGAACCGTTCCGTCACCAAAATATCGGTCGTGAACCGGTTCGGAACACACATTTTGTTTGTTCTTAAAGTTCCTTATATTGTGCAATGTTAAGTTTAGATATAGTTAATACAAATTATATTTGGTGGATTTTCAAACTTCAGTGTAATTGTATTAACACCATTACATTCGCTTCCTCGGCTGTCCACAAGATGGAGCCCCAGATGCGTGGGGCTCGATGACTGACATTGAAAGTTGGATAGACGCACAACCGAAAATAGTCTCCCAGACATTGAATAATATATAGATCAAATATAGAGAACAGAAAAGAAAAAAACGTTTTTAATGGGTTTTGTGGATTTTATATTGTTCCGTTTCTGTTCCGGAACAGTTGAAGAAATGTTTTTCTTTTTCCGCTCCTTGTAAAATTCTGTAAAATTCTGTTCGTTTTCGGTTTCCGTTCCTTGAACCGGTTCGGAGCCCTGGATAAGAGCGGGGACCAGCAGGTGTATTACAGAGAAAGCGATCGCTTGGTCTTAAGCCACAGCGACAATACTTGGGCTGTCTCTCTTTAACTGCTACACCACGGGGCCAGCCAGCGGCAGCGGGAACATTTTTCCTGCCATTTTCATATATCTCCCTATACTTAGGGAGCGGACACAATACATAGATAGATACACCCAGTCAATGGCTGTGTCCGAAATCGCTCCCTATACAAAATGGGGCGTGTACTATATGGGGGATATATTGCACTATATGGGGCGCATGTCGTTTTGTAGGGGTGTCCGAATTCTCCATGTACCCTATATAGTGCACTGAAAGTATCCCACAATACACCGCAAAGAGTAGTGAGCATCGGATGTACCCTAGACGAAGCAATGTAACCCATAATACATTGCGAGATATATTAATAATTACCTAAAATGGCCCGGCGGGAGTAAATAACGACCCACCACGAATATTTTTAAATGTAAGTACTTTTTAAAGACTTTTTCTGATGATTGTTGAATTTTATAATGATATTTTTAATAATTCTATTTTATAATTAATTTTGATGGCGCCTACTCTAGTGTCCGAAATCTCTGCCCTTGCTGTTGAGTGCACTATATCGGGGGTAGGGAGTAGGAGATAGGGAACGATGTCGGACACAGCCATTGTGTCGGTGACTCGGCAGCCTCACAGCCAAGTCTATGCTCACAGCGCAAGCCGTTTGTAGCAGCTGCGCGCACACGCACAGCGAATGAATGTGTGTGTGTGTGTGTGTTGAATGTTCCACAGCTGATTTGAGCAAGCAAATCTAAGCGCTCTCCCAATCATTGCCCTGTTTTTTTGGCCTGATCAATAATACTTCACCTCATATTAGCTGTAATAAACAAACGGATTTCAGAAAACGACAAACGGCTGTCTGAACGAGGCCTATGTGTCTCTGTTTGTGTGTCTATGTAGGTGTCTGTGTCTGTGTGTCCATCTAGTAAAATATAGACATAGGACCATAGACTGTACATTCTATGCATGGCACCCTCATTCATGTCCACACACATAGTCCAAATTCCCATACCAAATACCCTTACTTTAAATTGAGAATGCTTTGCAACACGCCAATATTGCACTAATGCAATTAACAAAAAAAATAGATAAACAAAAATAGATAAAAATACCAAATAAAGCTGAAAATAGTCTGAATGGGTCTCAAAAATATTATTATTTAGTTACTTTTAGTTTGGCTGGGAGAGCTTGAAACGAGAACAATCAACTTCCTCCAAATTTCTGAATGTATGACATAGCCAATTCTTGTTCTGAAGACGTTTTCTGGTGAATTACGCCATATAAGCATCATTGCCCCTTGAGTCGTAGCGTCAAAATAATTCAACTAATTTCCAAAACAACATATGTCACGTTTGTTACGATTCTGACCCTGTATTATAATGGTGACTCCGAGAAACAAGGAAAGAGATGGTTTAAAATGTTGTATTAGAACATAAAGGCAATCATAGTATTTATTGTTTACTTTTTTGTACATAATTACAATGGAGAGAGATAATGATTAATGCCGGAATGTCTTTGCAGTCAGTAGATAGGGGATTTGATGTGACCGTCATATGGAAATCGCTATTGCCTCGCATTGAATCGACAAGGGCAGCACTTCAATGTGGGGCAGTCACTAATTAATTAATACGTCATTGTAACCCATATTCCACCTCTCTAGCCAGTGGCATTTCCAGAGATAGTATGTCTCCCTCTGTTGTTAACTTGGAGAATTGAACACAATGCAACTACAACAGAGAACTGACCAGACCTCAGCATTAGATGCTCAGGCTCCAGCCACCTCTGTTCACCTGGATCCTCCGTGTGGTCCTCCCCTATTAGGCTGGGTCCCTATGCACATGCATATGATGACTCATAACTGGCTCTGGTTGGCTCAAAGCAGACATTCTGACATCACGCTCTCTGCAAGTTATATTGGGAAGGCATTGCCTATAGATTACTATTCAGTAAACAGTTTCTAACCAATACTTGTCTACAAACTGCAACTAGGAAACTAATAATATCTGTTTCTGATACGCCGCTGAATAAGACAAATTAAAAACAACATTGTGGTGCCCATGGATAAACAATAGATGTTCCTACGCAAGGTGATCCCGATTATGACACCATCTAACCATATACGTCATTGTAAGTAAGACTGTCCCCCTTGATAGGGCTGTTTCACGGTCCTCCTACTGCTAGAGTGTAGAAATAGTTAATATATATCCAGTAGCTCTACAACATTAAATTATGTGGGGAAATTGCTTTTTTAAGTGCATAATCTGATAGACTATTTACATTTGTATGATTTCAACAAATAACTGTGTGTTGTTGATGTGTTCCAAAGCTTTGTAGGATGTTTCCAGAATGTTTATAAGATGACAATCTGCACTTTATAATGAATCATTTGTCATTATGTGACTCTACATGTGTGAGAGTATGTGTGTGTGCCTCAGTGGCATGGCAAAACATTTTACAGCTGACCCTTAATCCACTTTCCATAATAATATGTAAAAGCGTTTCATACAATTGTGTTTGGACCTTATTGATTTTCTAATGTGACTGCACTTGAGTTGATCATGTCCCAAGTGCAAAGTCGGCTGGAATTTATTGACAGACAAGCAAACATTTTTTCTGAATAAGCAAAGAGTGAAAATGGCTCTGGTCCCGAAGTAAGTCACAACACAGCACTTCTGGAGGGACTCAATTCGGGGAGCATGCACCGTTGTGGGATAACTCCATTCCGATGAAGAAAAACTATCTGCTTATTTTGTTAGGGTTACGGGTTAGGGCTAGGCTAGAGACCTCAGAGTCGGAATGCAGGCCCTCAATTCTGATCTGAAATTATTGTAACAAATCTGTGTTATGGACAAGAGCTTTTTAAGATTAATTAATTAAAATTTTTCAGAAAACAAGATTTCAGAATAAAATATCCAGCAAATGATTGAGTATGCTCACAACATGCAAACATAATTCAACCCCTGCAACTGTCAATGAAATTGACAAAAAAAAAAGGAGAAGCAGGAAACAAAATGATTGTTCTTTACCTCAACAGATGCACTAGAAATGTGTTGTAGTTTAAGTGAGCTGCTGCTGTTTACCACTATTTGTGTGTTGTTGTTTCAGATGTTGCTTGTTACAAACAAGAAAGCACCATTGTTGCATAGAATTGAAGGTGGTAGTTGAAATGTGGTTGTTTCGCGCTGTGCCAAGTTGTAATAGGCCGGGGATTGATGAACCTCGGGGGGTGGGCATCTGCTCCGGCCCAATGCGCTTCTGACAATGCGGCCCTCTGAGCAAAGTAGTTGAATAGCATGTCCAAATCTTATCTATCAAATCTTGCAACCCCTTGTGGCCTGCAGGTCAAAAAATGTGCCCACCCCTGGTCTGAACTGTCTACAGGTGGCACTCCTAGTTTCATTGTGAGATCACATGGAGTGTATTCTCTGGACAACCAGCTCCTCCCAAAGTCATTGTGACCCATCGATCAGCGTCACCGCAGCAATGGTTACGCCCACTGTCCATGACAGGTCTATAATGCAACCCAGCAGCTGAAAGCTTACACCGATGAACAACAAGAGAAGAAGCCGACTGACTGAGCAGTATTGAGAGCAGACCTTCAACACGATGAACAAAGACATTGAAGATCTCATGCTGCAGCCCATGTGGTAAATGTGACAAATGTTGGCTTGTTGATGTCTATGACCAAGGTTGATAAAGTTGCTTTTGACAGTCGTAAGTTGAACCTCACACTAACTCTGACCTCCAAAGCAGACCTAAGTGCGACCCAATTTGCAAAAAGCATCAGCAAAGTCACACCTCTGCACATATGCAGGCCAAATTGTGATTTGAATTGGATAATATGCTATGTAGACGTTCATCATCATTATGAAGGAATTCTGGCCAGGATTCATCAGCTAGTTCTGTTAATGTTGCGATCTTTTCTACCCACAGGGATGATCCAGGTGAAGAGAGGTGGCTGGAGCCTGAGCGTCTAATGCTGAGTAAGTGGATGTACTTGGATACATTGTTTTCTAAGACCACTGTTTTCCACTGACTTCAAATGTGTTACTTCTACCAAATCAGATTAAAGTTACTTATTCAACTATTCTAGTTACTATTTATGGTGGCTTGCCCTACTGTGGGCTTTTTTCAGCTTCCTAATGTGGGACAGTCAGTTGCCTAAGGTGGAATAGTTCAACTTAATGCGAGACACATTACCATAGTTTGAGGGTGTACTCAACTTTGTGACTGTATGTGTGAGTTTGTGTGTGTGCGTGCATACA
>OMKY01123590.1:0-10298 GCA_900302395.1 Bregmaceros cantori | reverse complement strand
ATGTTAATTTATGCAGATTTGTTTGCAATCTCCGAGTGCTTCTAGTTTTGCATACAATTGTCATGAAGTCTTTATGTGAACAGCACAAAGGAGATGGTAACCAACGGACATTCATGACGGGTTTTGTGCGTTGATCAGGGAACATAAACGAAGGCATTCAGTGCAGTGTTTGTTCTCAAGGTGGAAGAAAATACTCACCTCAAGGTGGAACAACTTACTCACCTCAAGGTAGAAGAACATACTCATCTCAAGGTGGAAGAACTTACTCATCTCAAGGTGGAAGAACTTAGTCACCTCAAGGTGGAAGAACTTACTCACCTCAAGGTAGAAGAACATACTCATCTCAAGGTAGAAGAACTTACTCATCTCAAGGTGGAAGAACTTAGTCACCTCAAGGTGGAAGAACTTACTCACCTCAAGGTAGAAGAACATACTCATCTCAAGGTGGAAGAACTTACTCATCTCAAGGTGGAAGAACTTAGTCACCTCAAGGTGGAAGAACTTACTCACCTCAAGGTAGAAGAACTTACTCACCTCAAGGTAGAAGAACTTACTCACCTCAAGGTAGAAGAACACAGTCAGCTCAACGTGGAAGAACTTACTCATCTCAAGGTGGAAGAACTTACTCATCTCAAGGTGGAAGAACTTACTCACCTCAAGTTGGAAGGAACGTACTCGCCTCAAGTTGGAAGAACACACTCACCCTGGTTCTGTTGTGCCCATCTGTAGAAGGGTTAACTTTCCTCCACACTGCCCAAGGGCCCGTGCCCTGAAGGGAGCGACAACCAATCTGTGGACCGCCCTGTTGCCGCTGTCCACTTGGAGGTGCTGAGCCTGAGCTAAGAAACATAAACCCCTGTCTTCTTGTAGTTACCTGCACCGAGCTGGTTCTGTTTTCGGTCTCATTGGTTTGTCTCCAGAATAACTGAAAAGGATGTTCATGGGTCTGAGTGAAATTTCTGTAGCCTACAAAACATAATAGCGTAACAAAACGCAATAGAGTGTATTTATGATTATAATCCCACGTACCACCAAGAGCGTGCTGGCGTACAACTGGTGACAAGTTATTACATTTTGGTGCAATTCAGTAATAATAAGTAACATAATAGCGTCTGGATGTTTTGGCATCAGTGACCCCATGGCCTTGATGCAGGTTTGCACTCTCTGCTTTGTGTATGATTCTATGCCCCCAAGGAGCGTTCTGGAGCACACACAGTTTTTCACTGGTTGACCAGAGTTATTAATGTACTTGCATCAGCTGTAACTAAATGCACTACGATGTTGTGCAAGTCTCAGGATACACAACATCAATATGTAACCTTCAAATTAACTCAAACAATATCAAGAGTCAAGGGATTTGAATACCTAGGACATCTTGTGGGAAGATATTTGTAAGAAACACTCTTGCAATCGTAATCACCAGCGTATTAATTTCAATGTACTATAGAGAAATAATCAGATTCAGTATGAAAAGCGTAAACTCTCTGAAATGTGACCTGTGTCAACTCAACACCCGGGGAACATAGGATGGATATGAACCACTGCCTAATGTGGGACACCTAAGCACCTGTGGCTCTGGCTTCTCCCCAAACTAATAAATGTGAAACGATGGTAAAAGCAAACTATGGTAATGTGTCTAACATTAAGTTCAACTGTTCAACACCACATTTCACTATTCCACATTATCCAGCTGACTGTCCCACATTAGGAAACTGCAAAAAATGGCTCACTTACGGGCAATCCACCATACATGCATGTGATGTGGGAGTGCCCCCAGGTCCGAGACGGGTGACACGGATCATACGGAGTTGGTGTGTTCATTTTGATACTATTTTTATTTTTGTTGTATTTTTTTGTTCTTGTGCTTACAGGAAAAAATGACTTGTGTGTATCATGTCTTGACTTTCATGTGACTCAAGAGAGCTACGTTTTGACTTGCAATTGATGTGAAAATAAAATAAGGTTGTTTACAAAAAAGATGTTGAGTACAATTTACAGCAATTCCCCTCATGTGTTCCAAATGTTTTTAGTTTATTTAATTGGGGGGAGGTTTGAGGTTATGATTTGAACAGGGAACAGGTAGTTTCGCGGCCACCTGTAACCTTTGAACAGATGCAGTTAATAACAATTGATCATTATTTAATTTAATTTTTTTTCTAAAAAGGTAATCCCATCCAACATTGATGAAACATAAGTAAAGCTATTTGATGATTTACATTTAAAATAAAGCAGTTCATAGTAAGTAACTGTTAGTTCCAAGTGAAGTAGTCGGTGATCAGCCGTTGGTGACAACAGTGGAAATATGGCGTGGAAATATGTCTAGATATATCTAGAAATGGCGTGATTTACTTTCATCGTCAATTACATTAAGTGAACCTACTGTTAACTGAGTTCGGCTGTGCGCCAAAACGACATGTTTGTAGTGATATCTATAGAAAATAAATCCAAACCTAATAGTTACTGCTTTCATGTTAAATACATGTTGCTGTTGTAAAGGTCGATATGTATTTTTTTTTTTAGACATGACAGTTCCATCTAGTGGCCAGAGAATGCTATTGCACAATGTAATCACACGGGGACTCATTCATTCAAGTAGTTGTGTATCGACAGTTCGAAACCGAAAGTAATGAAATACAACTACTTGAGTGTCAGTACTGTACTGATAGTAGAATTTTCAAGTATCTGTATTTTAGGAGTACTTTTATCTCTGATGACTTTTTACTAGTACTCAGTAGATTTTTAACAAAAAAATATTGGTGCTTGTACTCGTTACTTTCCCCAAAACAGGGAAAGTAAGTGATACAATTTATAGTAATATACGTTATAAACTAAGTGAAGTAAATTAGGTTAGTCTGGTAGCTTTGTTTTTTTCTCCAAACAATAACATTGATAAACCAACATTGAAAAGTGTTTTTTTTAACATTCGAATGTAATTTTTGTACTTTGTATTTTATACTTTCAAAAATACTATTGAGTACAATTAAGAGAATGAATGAATGATTTTTCTATTATGAATTATTTATGAATTAACTTTTTGAGTTAATTTCTCAGGCTGTAGTTTTTACTTTACTCAAGTAGATATTTGAATCCGTACTTTGTAGTCGTACTCAAGTTATCTTTTTTTAATAAATGTTTATTACTCTTTCAGTAAAAAAATCTATTTAGTACTTTTGCCATCTCTGATTGATAAAGCACGTGCCTCACGATGCGGGACATCAACTGTTTTAATGTCCGTAGTTAAATGTTGTTCAGCTTAGATTTTATGTAACTGCTATAATTTACAATGAAGTATGATTTACAAGACCTACCTGTTGCCCTAGTCTTCTATTAAAGCTCCTTTGCATTTACGACAAACACTGTGATCATATAATGATAGCACCTCATTAAATCTCATTTGATTCTAGCATTGATCACATCCTCACATTGAAAATTGGAAATATTTCAAAACTGGATGCACTCAGATTACAAACCTGTGGCGTATTGATACAACAAAATACAACTTTTAGTGCTAGCAGTATGTGTGGCAACCCATTATCAATGCAAGTGCTCCTAGTAGAGCGATTGTGATTGACGCCACCGGCGAATATGATCAGCAAAAGCCAACTACACTTCCCTACGGCCGTTGCGACCTGGAGTTCTGGTCACGTGACCGCGGTAAGCGCCCAGCAACTTACCAAAAAAAACAGTAAGTTGGTGATTAAGTATGATTGTTACTTATATGCTACAGAAATGCCTCAAAATGTAATCAATTATTCCATTGGCCATTTCCAACAACTCTGCAAAATTTCATCCAGATCCGTGCACAACTGTTTGAGTTATCTTGGGGACAAACCAACGCGACTAAACATAACCTGCTTGGCGCAGGTAATTAGGACCTAATTATATCCTAGCCTGGCCGGCCCTACCCGACATACCATGCACTCCTGTTGACCGGTCCCTGTCGCTCCCAGGCCTAGGTCTGGTCCACAAACAATGAGCTAATTAATGCCCCAACATAAAGTGGCCAACCAACAAGGCCTGGCTTATGATATAGTAATGACACTGTCATTTTATTGTCTGTTTATTGTTTAATGTTTGTACTGTTTAACATTAAAGACGTTATGCGAAGGCCTTGTACCATCATTTAAACTATAAAAATGTATGTCCACTCTTAACTTGTAAGCATCTAGCCTGCTCATATTCGACACCAGATGGGAATTAGCCATTGTGCTACAATCTGTCACATTTACATGTACAGGTATATACAGTTATATGCAAAAGTTTGGGCAATGCTGATAGTTCCTTTATAAATCATTGGTTCAGATCAGCAATTTCAGTTCCACACAGTATATCGGTCTGATATTTCCTTGACCTGCTTGTCCAGCCTTAGCTACACCCTTGTCTGTGATCTTCCGTTTCCTCAGCAAAACAGCAGTGGTACCTAAATGTATGCACCAACCTACCTTTGTTTAAATAATTAGAGCACACTTTCTTCAAATCCTACAAACTTAATTTCACATCTCGTATCACTGTGTTCATCTGTTTAAATGCTATACTTAACTGAAATTGCTGGTCTGCACAAACGTTAATTTATAAAGGAACGTCTGTATTTAAGATATGTTTTTAGTTCATAGTATTTGTATTTCATTTGAGGAAGAGTGAATAGAGTGAGAGATATGGAGTGATAAAGAGTGTGCCTGAAAGAGCCATGGTACTTCACTGTCTGTTAACACTTGAATTCAACTGGCAATTGTTATATTTGAAAAGCCTCAGCTGACACTGACACGTATTGAGTCGGATTATTGTCCCTGGAGATGATGTTGTGACGGACAAGAGCATGTAAGACAGCAGCAAGGTAGGATGGTAAGTAGACATTATTATTTGACATTATTATTGTTATTACCTGCGCCGGGGCGGAGCCTGCGGAGCTCAGGTTATGTTTTCACCCGCGTTGGTTTGTCCCCCTCGATAACTGAAAAAGTTGAGCACGGATCTGGATGAAATTTTCCAGAGTTTTTGGAAATTAAGAAAGAAAGAAGTGATTTTGGTGCATTTCTGTAGCCTATAAGTAACATTGCTCTGCATGAAAAGTGCTATATAAATAAAATGTAAAAACGGGTGGCGTGAACGCGTAAACGATCCACGCTCTCCATAGTGACGTCACGCATGTCTCCCGCAGCTGCGTCCGAGGCGTATTTAGTCTCCCAAACGGTGGTGCCATTTCCGTTGGGATGTTTCAGAATTAAAACATGGCGGACATTCCGCCGACAGCAACTTAAGTTCGTCTGCTCCGCATCATTGCATCAGCTTGTATAGCGCAGCGGTAACACACTCGACAATAACTACAATCACACTCGACAATAACGTCCCAAGTTTGTATCCCGTCATGAGCATTGCTTTGCGTCTTTTTTTCAACCTGCAAATTGCGCTATTTTTTTTATTATTTCAAGTTAGACTGGGTTTAGGGGTTCGGTTTAGGGGTTAGGTTTAGGGGTTAGGTGCAGGTTTGCAATATCCGAGTCCTTCTAGTTATTAATGTTGTTTTTAGTTTTGTTTTCCGCCTCTAACTGTGTGTTCAAACAAACGCGAACTGGGCGGGAAAATTAGCTTTGGAAGCTTGTAACGCGCCGCAGCATTTTATTTTTATAGCGGCATGTGTTGAGCGGCAAGAGCGAAAGCGGCAAAAGCGGCAAAAGTTTCCCACTCTCCAGCTCGCAGCAGCAGCAAGTCACACACACGCGCGCGCACACACACACACATACATACACACGGCAGCCAGCGGGATTATTTCCCGTAACCGGCCGCTAGCTTCGCTGTTTGTGCGGCCGGCTGTAAAACGGGATTGCTGGGCGCTGGATGCACCGGCCCCAGCCCGCAGAGCTCCAACACTCCTCTCCTCCCGGAGAGCTCCTCCCGGAGAGGTGGAAGGGCGGATCTCTACCAACCATCACTCTCCCGTCCCTTGGAGAGGTGGAGGGACGGGAGAGTGGAGTAGTGGGGAGGATCGCACCAAAAGGGATACGATCGCGCGTGCAGACACACACACGCGCGCACACACACACACACACACCTCTTCCGCCCCCCCCCCCCCCATTCCAATCTTAGCAGCCTGTTTTAACCTAGTTAAAAATCTTTCCTAATTGACTTTTTAATGAATATTGCTGGGATCATTTGCGGTTAATTGTGTGAGGGGGGTCATAATTTCACAAACATTCATATTTTTTAATTCAGCTCCCATAGGATCCCATTCATTCTGACTGTCGTTGGCGCCCTTAGCAGACAGTACCACTGGAAGAAGTCGTGTGTGGGGTGTCTCTCTCATATACTGTATTGCTCTTTCTATCTCTCCTTGTCCCGGATATATGTGTATTTTCATGACAGCACGCAGTCAGTGGCACAACGCAAGTTCGTTCACAGCAATGGGATGACACTTCATGCACGCTGCGTCTACTTTATATACAGTCTATGACCACAACCGTTTACTTGCAAAGTCCCTCAACAGCGAGTCGACAGGTCTTCCCAGTACAGGTTGATAGACAGACACAAGTCAAACACTCTCTGGGTGTGGTCATGAATTTACAAGCAGCTAACACAAACATTCTCCTCCACAGTTATTGTATTGTTTTCTTAGCTATTGAAACCATGACCAAGTTTATGGCTTGATAGAACTAGAAGTGACATGAACATGTTAAACTGAACTAGTGAATGAGTACTGTTTATTTTGGCAACACATTAACTACCAATGGTTACAATATCTTGCCCCCACGCGTTACAGTAGTCCTTTGTCGCTCTTTGAGTGCCTAGCCCAACAATGCGTTTCTCCTCTCCATGTACTTTAGTTTTCCTTCACTAGCCTGGTGACTGAGTGAATGAATGAATGAAAGAATTGAATTGAACAACAGACAGTACAGAGCCATTTGTCATTCCAACATGGCAGATGACACAAGAGATGATTTTGATTGTAACATGGTACAATGAGAGGCAAGAAGGCGTGAAGATTGGTTATACAACGGGATTAGCAAATTGCTAGATTTCACCTGGCTGTCCGCAATACCCCCCTGCCCCTCTCCGTGAGGGGCTCGTTGAGACTGTTACAGTTATAGGGTTTGGCTTAGTATTACAGATGGAGTTAATATTATGGGATGGCTCGCAATATGTGTTGTGTTATGGCTGTGAGTCCTCCCTTATTATTGGTGGTTATTATCTCTTCTCTGCCAATGGCTGCATTGTTCCGCAGCTGGATCTGCTAATATGTTCTGAGTCTGAGCTCTACACTTTCCATTTAGCACTTCTGTATCTGCGTTACATTTGTGTTGTGAACACAAATATGTTGCATTTGCTAACTTCATAAAATGTTATGGACCATCATGGTTTGGTCACTGCCAAGAAAGTGGATGAAAGGCTACATGACAAAAACTTGATGGCATTGTACTGAACTGTATTCAGCCGTCTCACTCTGAGATTTGTGATTGCAAATGAAGCACAATCTGTAAGTAGCAGAGACGGCAAAAGTACGCAAGTTTCTTACTTGAGTAAGAGTAAACATACATTTGTGGAAAAAACAACTTGAGTATGACTTCAAAGTACTGATCCAAATAGTTACTTGAGTAAAAAGTACAGGCTCAGAAACATACTCAAAAAGTATTTTTGAAAGTAAAAAGTACAGGCTCTAAAATGTACTCAAAATTATTTTTGAAAGTGTAAAGTACAAAGTAAAAAAATGAGTGTCTATAAAATGGCACACTGGCACTTTTTTAATTGTTAAAAACCTAGCCTAACTTCCTTCACTTAAGGTTCATAAATCCCACTGCCAAACATTGAAATTAACATCTGTTGGCATTACCGCCCCCTACTGGCTCATTGACACTACATATCTCTATCACCTACCATCGGTGCGTAAAAAAGTAACAAGCTTGTTCTGGGAAAAGTCAGGAGTAGAAGTACAGATATTTTTGTTAAAAAATCTACTGAGTAGAAGTAAAAAGTCGTCAGAGAAAAAAGTACTTCTAAAAGTACAGAAACATGAAAAAACTACTTAAGCACAGTACTCAAGTATTTGTACTTCGTTACTTGCCATCTCTGGTAAGTAGTAATAATCTTTAACATGACTACAACCTATAATGATGGGTGAAGTAAATATCAAGGATGCTTTGCTCCAAGCAGAATCTGCTAGAGCTACTTGCAGAAGTTGCCGGAGATCTATAGTGGCTGGATGGTCCGAGCGAAGAGTACCACCTTCTCCAGGGTTTCACCCCTTTAATCCCAGAACACCTCCGGGTGGTGGGTCCCGCGGTCAGGGACATCTCCCTACCGCTCCCTGGAACTGGACTCGGGACTGCAGGGCAGGAGCGTCACTCCCTGAGCCAGATCTGACCCTGGCCGCAGGCCCTTCTGCGCCTTATCATGGAAATGTGCAATGATGTTAATGTTTGTTTGGGGTCCAGTCGTGGGCTCTGGACAGCCATATCCATCTCGACGATGTCTCAGCTGCTCTCGCTATCTCCCCCATGGCTTTCTTGAGACAGAAGCTCTGTCTAGAATGGATGGTGGAATCTTGGGAGTTGTTCTTGCCCTGGTGGTCCTCTCCCCTTGCCTCTGAAACTGTACAACCTTGGGTAATGGTGCCTGGCGTTTGTTGACTCTTTCCATGTTTTACTTTACAGTTGTTGAAGTTCTATAATTAGTGATTTTGACAACTCCATTAATAGTAACATTGTTTTCATATGTTCCGTATGTGTGTTATGTTGCATTACGGCTACTTCATCAAAGTAGCCATAATACAGTTATCTGTTGACTGTCGAGGCTGTCTGCATATCCATATGCAGCTGCATGCGAGTGCAGAACAATGATTTTAGTGTAGATGGTTGTTGTATTGACTCTCTGATCAGACACGCCTAAACCCGGATACCATGTCATGTGACCTTGTCAGGGACTGCTTGTGCTCTACTGACACGGGCAAATGGGCAGCATGAGGGTAGCACGGTGGCGCAGTGGTTAGCCTTGCTGCCTCACAGTTGGAAGGTCCTGGGTTCGAATCCCAACCCGGATAGGTCCTTTCTGTGTGGATTTCCTTTGGGCACTCCAGTTTCCCCCACCACCTAAAACATGCTCTAGTTAACCTGCTCCAGTCAGTGCCCCTGGCCAAGGAACTAGCTCAGAAAGTTGGCTGAATGAGGATAGTAATAATGTGTGTAATACCAAATGCTATGGCTGAGATAAATTCTAAGAAGAGGTTTGGGTGACAGAATAGCTAACAGTAAAGAAGCCATAACACAAATACTAATAGGAAGAAACAAACATGTAACATATTTTACATATGTTCCTTTTCAAAATAATATTAAATATAAAAATATAATCTAAAAATCCAAATACATCCAAACGATTCCAGCATTAATGGCCCGTCCCATTACTCCCACTTGGCTGTCCAAGTTTAACACACAAATTCTCAATTTGTGTGTCAAGGGCGAGGGCTCAAATCAAGTCACTTTGCAGCCTCCCTATACTATAAGGCTATACGCTCAAACATTAGACAGTTTGTTACAAATATACCTCAAGTAATAACAAAGAATTGTTGGAACTGCTAGATAACCCTCAAGTATAGAACCAATCAAAGTAAACCTATACGCTTATTGAATTGGAATGTGGTTGAACATAGAATGACAAGGCAACTGCACATATGCCGCTGCGACACTAGAGGGTGCCGGTGATCCGCCAAAAACACTGTTGTGGCTCTCATTATTATATTGTATATTTTGCATTATTCATATTTACAATTGGGGTCGAATATTATGTTACACGGGCAGTGCAAATTGATTGCTTGGGTCATCATAGTCATTATCAGCGAATACGCGCCCTGCACATCCTCATCCACATGCAGGTTTTTTTTTTATATAACCACCACATTGAAACAAGCCGTAAATAGATAGGATACTGCAGGCAGCACGCTGAGAATCACTTGTTGCCATGGTAACACCCAACCTCTTCCTATCCTCGTTGAGTGTGTGAGTGAGTGAGTGTGTGCGTGCGTGCGTGTATGGGCGTGAAGTGAAGGTGTGAGTGTCGCGTCATCGCCGTTGACCGCTGACAAGAAATACGCTACCAAATCGATGGACGCAGCACTGACTTGACGCACGCAACGAGGTGACCTCACAGACAGACGACTATGGCTTCTGCTATAGAGGCGCTGGGAGCGGTAACTGGTAGAGGGTCGGTGGGAGAGAGGAGGGGAGTATGGTAAGGGGGGAGTAGGGGTAAAATACAAACGGGGCGGAGGGGCAGTGATTGACCGAAGGAGAAATGGAAACAGGGATGTATATTCA
>OMKY01123569.1:1496-25898 GCA_900302395.1 Bregmaceros cantori | reverse complement strand
CAAGGCGCTTCACAAAAGTGATTACATTTTTAGTATTAGATTCAAGGAGTATAGCAGCTCTTTACCTAACTACCCCCCAACCTTTATTTCGCAGTTAAGGACAGTAATTTGGGTTTGTTTACATAACTCCTTTAACGGAGGACTGGAAAGAAGAGAGAAGAAAGAAGAAAAAGGAGATCAAGACTTTCAGTCAGTCTTGATCTCGGCCTAGTTGAAAATCGTTAATGTTGATTTGTTTTGACAGAACTCCTTTAACGGAGGACTGGAGAGAAGAGGAGAATTGAAATTCTCAATCTCGGCCTAGTTGAAGAAATAACTACTGCTTTGGAATTTTTTGTTGTTGATGTTAGTTAATTTTGGTTGATTAACAGTACTCCTTTAACAGAGGACTGTTTTACAGTATACTTCACCGTAGATGCTACTTTCAAAGTGTCTGCCGTCACCAAGCCGAGATGTCACCCTGCACCAGCCCTATTGCTATATTTCATCTGGCTGTCCATGCAGGTAGCCCAGCCTCTTCGCCTGGGCAGACTCTGTCCATGAGCAGACCTGAGTTTTGGAGTCTGTGAAGGTTGAAAGGGATGCAATGAAACAGAAATCGTTCAAATAGTCAGAAATAAATGTTGAAGAGCTTTGTGGTGTGGGAGCACAATTTATTGTATTTTTTTTTTTAATATTTTTTCTTCAAGGAGATCCCAATTAAAACAATTGGGCTTGGGCATGGTGACATCACTGGCAGCCTAGTCCCATAGACATATCAATGATAGATTATAACTTTTATAACGTCAATCTTATCCATTCCGGTATATTTGCTTTCTGCCTTATGTCTGTAGTATGTCTGCATATAACCCACACCCTTTTTTTGATTCTAACATTTGTTGTTTACATTTTCAACATTTTAACAATTTGTTCTCTTTTGAGCTGCACCTATATACCCTCCGGTCACCGTATGGACAATTAAGTGTGAACAAATTACGGTGCATGTGAACGATTAAATTATGAAATGATTATTAATTCATATTAATGGAGACTGAGGTGCTTTTCCAAAGCGCCTTTTCCCGTCTGCAGTTGAAGAGCAAAATAGAGTTGCAATGAATAATTGCAAATTTGTAGTAATTTCAAAGTGTGATGTCAAACCCTTTCGGTTCACCGGAACGCTTGGTCAGGCATCAAAACGTATATCAATGCACATTTCACTTCCTACACAACCGGCTTGGTTGCTTCTGACACAGGCTGTGCAACGGCCTTATCATGGTCCATTGATGAACAGCATACCAACCAAAGACATTACCCATGGCCTATTACTTTCTTATAATATATAATCAGAGATGGGCAGTAACGCATTACATTGACTCTGTTACAATTTTGTGTACTTTTTTACTTTTGGAGTACATTTTTCACAAGTTACTTTCTACTTTTATTCGAGTAAATTTGAGGTGAAAAATTCGACTTTTTACTGAGATGAGAAAATCACCTAAAGACTGTAGGGCTGCAACTAACGTTTATAAGTCTATTAGTTGCCGATTATTGAAACTATCAGTCGACAAATCGGTTAGATATTTTTACTTTGAAAAATCCCTAAAATATTCACAGCGACACAGGAATTAATCTTGTCAACTTGATATGTATTCAATGTTGGTTCACGTTGGCAAACACATTTACAAACAATGAAGTTAATTTCTCTGCCACAAACTCATTACAATTAATTTATACACTAATATATATGGTTTTCTTCATATTGAATAATGTTGAATCATTTTAAATCATATTTTGGATGTCAGCAATTTTCTACTTGTTACATTAACTCTGCATTTAGCGACAACCCTTGGGTACTTTTGGCACATATGTTGATGTCAAATCGTTCTCTCTCTCCCGCTCTCTTTCTCGCTCTCTCCCTTTCCGCCACTCTCTCTCTTCTCCCTCTCAGGCTCGCACTCATATTTTCCTGTTGTATGGCTTGTCTCCATAGAGTGGATTCTAGGGTAGCTGAGAAGCAAATCCATTCTCACATATTCATCCATGCCCCATTGTAACTCTTTTTAAGTTATTTTTTGGCAAGCGCCGTTTTTCATTCTTTTTATTGAGAGAGTTAGTGACAGGATTAAATCGGAAAGTGGGATGAAGAGTTGGGGGAGACATTGCAGAAAAGCCGGACAGGGGATTTGAACCAGCAGCACTGCTCGACCTATGGTCTGGGGGACGCGCTTCTCTAACCGCTCGGCCACCGCGCGCCCTGTGTAACACCATTGTGACATCATTACTAGACCCCCATTCTGACATCATCACTTTATGCTTTATCAGTGGAGTGATTACATTATCATTACATCACTTTCCATCAGATATTGATGAAGAAAAAAAACAAACCCTGAGCAAGTACCAATGTTCAATATAAAGTATTTTCAATGCTTTAAAATGTGCACATAAGGCATAACAATGTTTTATTCCGTGTTTTAAAACATGAAAGTGGGTTTTTTTGTATGCGGTCTTGCCTCATCTAAGATGGCGTCTGCTCGGCGGGTGTCCGGGAACACTCGGTGATATCTATCGTTGTTTTTTCTCTGAAGCGTTACCCGAGCTCACCCTGCTCTCTAGAATATTCCACGGGTTGATAAAACGATGCAATATGTTATGAACCAGTGGATAAACAAGCCGACAGCCCTCAAATTGGTGTACAGTGATGCACCAGTGATCTATTATCTCAAAACGTGTATGTTTTTAAATTAACATCCTAAACGCAATATTGCATAACTTCAACTTTGACCTCCTCCTTTCCGTCCAATGGTACGCACGAAATTTCTAGAAATCACCGCCCCGGAACGAGCATTGTCAAAATTAAAAGACACACAAATAATTTAAAAACACATAAAAATGCGTAGTTTTGTCTTAAAAATGCATTAAGCGAATGAAAGTTAAATAATTAAATGGTTGTTTGTATTTTAAATAATATATATGGTTTTGGAAAGGACGAGTTATACATGTTCCGGGGCGGACCGGGGTAAATGACCCGGAAGTCCTAAACCACGTGCCCTTTCCAGTCTTCTCTCTCCGCTAGCAGCGACCGACACACCATCCTCCCAGTAAGTGCACATTTCTCGGTTTCTTTCCACATCTCATATTATTAAACACAGATCGCTGATCCAAATAACCGGTGTAAACGACTAAACCCGGGTCTTCCAACCCTCCGTATCAGCTGCTGTTGTCATATATTTTTCCAAACTGTGGTTTTAGATGCCAGCGTGCTTGTCGGTGTGAAGCGGCAGATTTTTTTTTCATTGCCGCAAGGACATCATGAACGTTGCGGTTCGCGGTTTTTATTGTTTGTTTGTTTGTAGTTTATTTGTTTTATGGTTTTTATTACCATTATTTACGGCGTGTCGTTCCCCGCTGTCTCCCGGCACAGACCTCCCTGCTCGGATGGAGCCCCATGAATCAAAGTTGTTGCGTGACATTGCACGATTCACACCGAATATATTTTACAGACATTGTACTGGTGATATTTTGGCTATTGAAGTCAATTTTTTCCCTTTTAATCTGGGTGACTAAAAGAAAAATGTACCATGTGCCAAGTTCATTCATCGCGTGCTGCTGCTCAGTGGGAGGAGCTCTGCTATGACCTTGTGACGTCTGACCCCCGAACACAACACGTGGTGTTCATTCATTTACTGACCGCAACACACTACAAGGACAGTTAACGGGTGTACTATGGACAGTTCCACAAGGCAGGTCTTGGTATTACAAAGCTTGAAACAGAATTACATACGATGGTGGTGGTAATGACATGGGCTAGCTAGACGTGTGCAAAATGGGTAGGAAGAAGCCATACATTATCATTTGTATTGATGAAAGGACATTTTATTTTGCAGATTTTAAGTCCGAATGAATGCACACATACATTTTTGGGAGGGGTTACTTTTGAGAATTGTTTCTACTAAATAATTTACATTGCAGGTGCTCAACTCGTAGTAAAAGTAAAATTCATCCTGAGTTAAATTAAGAACAAGATTATTTTGAGTAAGCCAAAAGTAATCCAACATATGATTACTTTTGTATTATTTTAAAAACGCTTTAATCAAATAATTTCCACCAATAACTTACATTCAGGGTGGTTTCAGGATATATTATGAGCTAAACACCTGCAGTGTATGGCAAATTATTTGATAGAAATGAAACATTTCTCTAAAGTAACCCATACCAACAATGGATAACATGTATATGCACTAGACCCTGGCCAGTTATTGGTGTGGCCGATTTTATACCAGCCAAATTTAGGTGCCATGAAGATATTGGTATCGGTCATAACTTGTGGTCGTTTAGACGCAAGTCATTGTTTACCGATAGTGGCCAAGACAGTCAGTATATTCCAGTAGCCCAGTAATCCAACAGAAAATTTGTCCTACAGTGAACGCACAAACTCATTTCAACCTGGGTTTACTTGTGATATCCCTTTTTCTTTCATGTATTAAAACACCTTTTTGTAAATTGAGTTAGGTGTCTATTCTGTCAGTTTTACATTTGTACAATTTTACACAGCATTCAAATGATGAGAAAAATACTTTACTTAATTTACCTTCAATTTACTTTCAAATTATTAATTGGTTAGAATTAATCTCGTATAGGTGAGGCCCAAGAATGCACACACAGACTTTTACAAAACCTACAATTCCTGGAATTTACCAGCAACTGTTTTGCGTAGATGTGAAGAAGGTCATTATTATTAGGTCATTATGACCATTATTTTTTTTCACCTTGCATAATGAAATTTAAAAATGCTGTTAAAATTTCTGTAACTGATTTAATTCTGTTGAATTCTATTTTAAGGGTGGGTTCAGTCACACAAGCGTGATGTGTAAGGATTCCATCAAACGTTATTTGATGGATAATGCTGGGGAAAGTGATGGGCCATATCTCTGTGATGTTTAAGGCAATGGATAGTGGCCCCTTCTAAAAAGAAAATCCAGCTACGACCAGCTTGAGCTGGTAGCTCGCCTGAAACCAGCTGATTCCAGGACACCCATGTCTGAGTTCGTAATCCAATCAGAGACTCGTGATCAGATAAAATGCCAGGCTGTGTGTTCTGTGTTGTGGAGTTCAGACGTTCGTCACTGCTATCAGGACATTCAGGACCTTGTGTTTACTTCATCCAGTGAAGACCTTGGATAGGTTTAGATGGTGTCATGTAGCATGCTGCTAGCTTCCCATATCTCAAATAATCATCCAATCTGGGTTGGGAACTTGCATGCATTTAGGTTAGAGGTTGTTTAAAAGGGTTGCAACCAACCATTATTTTTGAATAATTAATCAGCCAATTTATTTTTTTCTCCTTTTAAAAATCAGAATGCTTATTAACTGGAAATCTTGTTGCAAGCTTATGTCTCCCTATATCCACTTATTGCCTACTAATATTTCCATTTTAGCATTCACCTTGAAGAGCCTAATGACTTTGGCTTGTGTTTCGTGTCCCGAGATTATGTGGGGTTGTAACTTGTAATGCTGGTCATTGGCTTGGGGAACAACATGTTAAATGTGAGAACGAACCAAACAATGGAACGATTAACACAAAATTGCACTGATGTTTGAAGGTCCACCAAATAGTCTCTACAAATCTGATCAGAAAAATGTGTCACCTAAAGACTATGATCACTACCTTATAGGGATTCAACTAAAGTTTATTTAAGTCTATTAGTTGCCCATTATTGAAACTATATCGACAAATGGGTTAGATATTTTTACTTCGAAAAATCCCCAAAATATTCACAGCGACACATGAATTA
Organism: Bregmaceros cantori; assembly: GCA_900302395.1. Lineage (NCBI taxonomy): Eukaryota > Metazoa > Chordata > Actinopteri > Gadiformes > Bregmacerotidae > Bregmaceros > Bregmaceros cantori. Next base: position 20,127 of record OMKY01123569.1, on the reverse strand, counting down.
ATCTTGTCAACTTGTTATGTATTCAATGTTGGTTCACATCGGCAAATTTACAACAATTAAGTTAAGTTCTCGGCCACAAACTCATTACAATACGCTAATATTTTGATGGTTTTCTTCATATTGAATAATTTTAAATCACATTTTGGATTATCAAATTATGAAGCACTATCAAATTTGTGTAGGTCAAAAAGGTGGTGGGGTCGGCAAAGAACTGCTGACAATAACAATGATTCAACTCCTTGATGATCGATTTACTGCATTAGTTGTTGATTAATTTCATAATTGATTAGCCATTGATTGACTATTCGTTGCACCCCTACTTGTTTATTTATCTAACAAACCAATTGATTATAATGAAAATATGAACTACCTCACCAAGTAGGCTATTACTATATGTTCTAATGTGTTACAATTTGTTTTCCTGTCTTGCAGAGATGTTCCGTGTAGCCTCTGTCCTGAAGCAGGTGCAGCACCCTGTGCTGCGGGCGCTGCGACCCCAGCTGGCGCGGGCCTACGCCAAAGACGTCCGGTTCGGTGCCGACGCCCGGGCCATGATGCTGAAGGGAGTGGACCTGCTCGCTGACGCCGTGGCTGTCACTATGGGCCCCAAGGTGGGTGTTGGGAGCTATATGGGGTTATTGTACCAATTTCTCCTAGCCAGAGATCTGAAAGCATTCTCGGCCCACTTTTATCCAGGGATGGATAGTGCTCATTCCAGCATCAGTGTTTCCCGGGTCGCTGAAAGGGCATTAAATAAATGCAAGTCTTAAGTAATATAAGTAACATTATGGAAGGAAAACCCATAACTGGAGAATAATGCTTAGGGAGGCTACAAAAATTGACTGATTTAAAATAATGATTTTGAATCATGCTTTAACCAGCATCCCATTTCATGGAACCTAATACAGACGTGACAAGTCGATTGTAGTCCACATTCTCAATTATTTGCATGGTATTAATCTTAAACATTATCTGTGGCTTTATTTATTACAATTTGTTACACATTAAAGTTTAGTCATCAAGGTTCATTGTGTGGGCTTTAGGGGCGCACAGTGATCATCGAGCAGAGCTGGGGCAGCCCCAAGGTCACCAAGGACGGGGTGACCGTGGCCAAGGCCATCGACCTGAAGGACAAGTACCAGAACATCGGAGCTAAGCTGGTCCAGGACGTGGCCAACAACACCAACGAGGAGGCAGGGGACGGAACCACCACCGCTACAGTCCTGGCCCGAGCCATCGCCAAGGAGGGCTTCGACTCCATCTCTAAGGTACGACCCAGGTGGTAAATTCTCTCTCTTTCTTCTCTTCTCTCTCACTCAGCCAAGGTACAATCCAGGTGTGGAAACATTTGGGAAATATATTGCAAGTCTTTTTTTCTCAATCATTGATAAACAATTAGTTTTACTTTACTTAGGCTAATAAAGCCAGTACACATACAGCCTGTTTGCCTTAATTATTATTAAGTATACATTTAATCTGTAGGTTGCACAATGATAGCTGATAGATTGTTCTGATAAAGACATGTATGGCAATGACTGTTTTTCTAATTTGATCCATGGTTATGTACAAGAAAAAAACGGACATTGGCCTAAATCACCTTTGAGGGTTTAATGTTGCATTTCTCTCTGCTAGGGGGCTAACCCAGTAGAGATCCGGCGTGGGGTCATGAGTGCAGTGGAGGTCGTTATCAACCACCTGAAGAAGCTGTCCAAACCTGTCACCACGCCTGAGGAGATTGCACAGGTAATGGAAGTTTTTTTTTTTTCTATGAACTATTATGCAAAACGCATCAAGAGTTTTTACATCACATTGACAATATTGAACAATATCTTTGTACTAGCTACTGTGGAACAATTTTCATACTATAACTTGGTTACTGTCAACACATTTCATTGTTGGTTCACATATTGACATTGACACAAGATTATATTTCTGGGAAAAGTTAACTTGCAACTTTTTCTATTTAAAAATATTACAAGTCATTGGCTGTCAAAGACTGGTTAATTGAAGTTTTTTTTTAAACAATTTCCAGGTAGCTACTATTTCAGCCAACGGAGATGCTGACGTAGGAGGCATCATCTCAAACGCTATGAAGAAAGTGGGCCGGAAAGGAGTCATCACGGTCAAGGTAAGGCCATACTCGATGATGAAGAACATACAATCAACGGAATAGCTAATAACCAAATTTGCTGGATTTCTTTTTTTTTTTTTAATGGTTTGCTTGACATAAACGTGCCCCCCCTTGTTCTCAAAGGGAGGAAAAAAGCTGTAATGTGTATGCCTTTAATTGATTATTAAATTAGTTGCTGAGTAACTTCTTACTCTTTTACGTCACAGATTAATCTACTATTCGTGAGTAATCGATCGTTCAGCTCTAGAGCATTGTAGCATAACCCCTTGTTCTGCTGTAGGATGGGAAGACTCTGCACGATGAACTGGAGGTGATTGAGGGTCTGAAGTTTGACAGAGGCTACATCTCTCCGTACTTCATCAATACTACCAAAGGTACAGATTTGGCTCTTTTTGTTTAGTTTGGACCTCTGTCCATAATGAAGAGATGCAATTTTTATATTTACTTACCCTGTGAATGGATTCAGGTTGTGTTTACTGAACCCAAAGTGAATTTTTGCCCTTCAGTGCACTGTCGATGCTTCAGGTTTTTATTTATTTTTTTTGTCCGCCTCTAGTCTCCAACATCTTCCACTTGCTCAGTCTGTGTGGTGTTCCATGTGTCCAGGTCAGAAGTGCGAATTCCAGGATGCCTACCTTCTTCTGAGTGAGAAGAAGATCTCCAGCGTGCAGAGCATTGTTCCAGCCCTAGAGATCGCCAACAGGGAGCGCAAACCTCTGGTCATCATTGCAGAAGATGTGGACGGAGAAGCTCTCAGCACCCTGGTCCTCAACAGGTACAAACATTCTTGAATTGTTTTCACCGTCGTGACTGACCGATATGACATTTTTTGTTTAATTTTTTTACACTCCATAACAGACTTTAGAGAGTGGACACTGATATGGAACAGAAATACTGTTTTCCATCGGAAAAATAACATTGAAATGTGGTAATATTTAGTATAAATTGTTGCTAACTTGCTCAGGTGTTGCTAGTGTAGCTAGTGTTCTGTACTAGCTTGGTAAGATGTAACTAGCGTTCTGCTCACTTCTCAAGCGAACTTGCTAAGCTGTTGTAGCTGGCGTCCTGTAGCTAATTTGCTAAGCTGCTGTAGCTGGCATCCTGTAGCTAACTTGCTAAGCTGTGGTAGCTAGCGTTCTATAGCTAATTTGCTGTTGTATCCAGACTAAAGGTGGGCCTCCAGGTGGTGGCAGTGAAGGCTCCAGGCTTTGGAGACAACCGCAAGAACCAGCTGATGGACATGGCCGTGGCCACTGGAGGCACTGTAAGTGTTTACAAATACTTTTAATACACACCTGATTGATTGGTTCCATATTTAGGCCAACTAGATTATGCCATGAATTTGTCAGTCTTTCATTCATGAATGTAATTGATTATTTTACTTGGCGGGTCATTATATTTTCTGTACTTTCTTGGCACTGCTAGGTAATTTAGTGCAGTACTTAACCCACATCACCAAAACAAAGTTCTTAACAAGGTAAACGCTTGGAAAAAAAAAGTGGTGATAATGTTCTTCTTTTGCAGGTTTTCATGCAGGTATTGGGATATTGTGGACCAGAAGGCTCTTAATAGGTGCAGCATGTAGATGTACATTAATTGCTTTAAATATTATCGATGTAATCCTTGACGACCCTATTGTGTGATTCCCAGGTGTTTGGAGATGAGTCGGTGGGTATTGCTCTGGAAGACATCCAGGCCCACGACTTTGGGCGCGTCGGGGAGGTTCAGGTGACCAAGGACGACACCATGCTGCTGAAGGGCGGCGGAAACCAGGCCGCTATCGAGAAGAGGGCGGCCGAGATCGTAGAGCAGCTGGAGAACACGACGAGCGACTACGAGAAGGAGAAACTCAACGAGCGGCTGGCCAAACTCTCCGATGGAGTTGCTGTGCTCAAGGTACTTGCTCTCGCTGTGTCAAATGATGCAATATGTTTTAGGCCGCTGTTCGGGGGGGGGGAAGAGTTAAGTTGTCAAGTGACTCAAAATGATAAATTGTTGCTCCATGTAAAAACTTTGAATTACAAAAATATATATATCTGGAACGCTGCAGATGTTGTCTTGTCCCAGTGTCTGATGTGTGTGTGTGTTTCACAGATCGGAGGCACGAGTGACGTGGAGGTCAATGAGAAGAAGGACCGGGTGACTGATGCTCTGAACGCCACCAGAGCTGCGGTGGAGGAGGGAATCGTCCCTGGAGGAGGCTGTGCTCTGCTGCGCTGCATCCCTGCTCTGGACGACATGAAGCCCTCTAACAACGACCAGAAGATCGGTGAGTTCAAACTCCAGCTCTTCCGGTGGGGGATACACGCTCCTGCGCTGTCTAAAAGTTTGGATTTAAGACACCGAAATTCTAGTCCTTTAAATGTTTTAAGTTCCATAAGTCTCTCAGAAAAATTTGCCTATTGCGTTGTTTCTACTGCCTGCTTGATGAAACGCCAAGTTGCCTCGGTGTGTCCACTACAGCGTCCCGTACCATTCAAGTGTACCTTCAATCTTTAGATTTTCTTCTCATTAATGATTTCTATCAATGATGTCAATTTATATATTTTGTACTTTCAGGAATTATAACAAATTTGCATGGAACAACAGGAGGCAATGTTGTCACAAAACCTCAGACAATGGCTCAATTCCTTGTAGATTTATAAAATGAATGGGCAAGAATAAATCAAACCAACCTTTTGTGGTTAATGAAAATCGATCTAAAGTTCCCTGTTTTTTTTTTTTTTTTACAGGAATTGATATTGTGCGGCGTGCCCTGCGTATCCCGGCCATGACCATTGCAAGGAATGCGGGCATGGAGGGCTCCAGGGTGGTGGAGAAGATTCTGCAGGGAGATACTGAGCTGGGGTACGACGCCATGGAAGGAGAATATGTCAACATGGTGGAGAAGGGCATCATCGACCCTACCAAGGTACTGCTCAATTCTAACATCTCTAAACCAGGGGTTTTCAAAGAAGCTACTGGTTTGAACTAAACAAAATCACATTCAAGACAAAGGTTTTTAAATACCTTGACAGTTTCGCTCTCTTCACGGAGTTGATATCCTGTTGTCATGGTGACGCCATAGCTATATCACTTCCTTGTGGGCGTGCTTAGTCCGACTCCGCCCGCCCCCGTGTGAAGGCCGTGGCAGGATCGAATCCCATTTACAGTGGTCCGAAATGGCAGATATCGGACCACTCTTAAAAGGAAAAACCATGTCATGGACTAGGACAATGCGAGAATCATCACGTCAGAGCGCAACATATGTCAACGATGGATAAGGGAAGCAATGGAGATTAGGAAGCGTGACAAGGACTCCATCAACGGAGCAGAGGGATCGTACACTCCCTCTCGTGTCTGGTATTCAGAGCACGCCCACAAGGAAGTGATATAGCTATGCCATCACCATGACAACAGGACGCCAACTCCATGAAAAAGGCTGCAGCCCCACAGCCGAAACTGTCGAGGTATTTAAAAACCTTATGTCTTGAATAAGAAACAAGTATAACTTTATGCATTTATGTCAGACATTATGAACATAGTTAATCCAGAATGTATATATAAATGCACACCTGATGAAGGTGCACTGGAAGGCTTCTTGGTGCGCCTTTTTTACAGTGTAGAAATGATGGTACATTAAATGTGTTTTTCCACAGCTCTAACAGTTTTCCTCTTGATCTCAGGTGGTGAGGACGGCGTTGTTGGACGCGGCGGGTGTGGCGTCGCTGCTGTCCACCGCCGAAGCCGTGGTGACCGAGCTGCCCAAGGAGAAGGAGGACATGCCGGGCGGCGGAATGGGAGGCATGGGCGGGATGGGAGGAATGGGTGGCATGGGCGGCATGGGCTTCTAGAGCCGCACAGCCTTTCTCGGACATGTAACAGACTGCTGGGGAGGGGGACCAAGCAGGCACACGGCACTTCCTTCTGCTGTGTCCATCCATCCTTTGGGAACCCCCTCCGCCTCTTCCAACCGCACAGGGCTACCGACCACCGCGGCTTTCCCTTCCACAAGCCTCCCCCGAATCTACACAAGACTTCTGATACCAATCGTAGTGATCTTTTATGAGGACCCTGTGGTCTTCGTTTACAACATTCAAGAATATAGTACGGACAAACTGAGCTGTAACTTGCGAGAATATTCTATATCTTTGTCATATTCCCACTCACTCTCAACTCTCTCCCTTGGTGAATATCATTGTTTATGTCGAGCGTATGTATGACTGTGAAAACAGTTGGCCAAGAATGTGTGGTGTTTGTCTTTTTTTATTTTATAAATGTATAAATACCAATCATGTCTTTGTTAAGTGGCTTAATAACTAACAGTCGTTAGTGATATTAAACCCATGTATCTGGTGATTGAGCAGCTTGTTTGCTGTTCGAAGGGGATGCACATGAGCCTTGAAGCCTTGTGATTAAACTGCGTAGTATTGCTTTCTTAACAATTGGGGCTTTGGTGGTGTTCAGAGGCATTTAGATTACATCCCAAGGTGTCAATCTGTAATATCCACCTAATGGAGGTGTATGGAGAATGGAGCTGCAGACACTTTCATTTGTCATTTTATGTGCCGTGGTCCTTAATCCCATTTGGATTGAGTGATATCCGAACTGCACTCGGCCGATGAACGAGACTGAATTGCTGACTAATTATTCTGTGAAAACGGTGTCAAACTGAACGCCTACAGATGATTCAAGACTTGAGCTCCAACTTCACCTGCTGTTACAAACTGAAAAACTCGACAAAAATCGGTCAGATTCCACTCCTGTGGTTTATGGTACATGCCAATTCCGCGACATTGTGTGAAAACCGCGCAACCCCATTGTCATTGTTGCTTGTTGGAGGAATGAGCTGCTACTGAAGACTTGAAGTAGCATGCCGAGCTAACTTGGCGCGTTTCCTCTAGTTACAGCTCTGCTCGATTGGGCTTGACTACTTTTAACTTTCCACTGGCCCTTCTGTTTAATCAGGGGCGGGACCCTTTTCCATCTGAGCGCCATGGCCGATGGAGATGCCTGCGGGGGTAAGCACCAAGTCAATCCTGTGAGAAGGCTAGTCAGTGACGGCAAAACTGTGACAGTCAATTTTGTCCCTCATAGTACCGGGTAATAAAGGTTGATCATGATCGTGGCCTTTTGAGGACAGGTTGTGCCTGTCTCGCCTTGCTCTATGAGCAACGCTCTGCTGTGGAGTTGACGGTTCCAGACACTTTGCTGTGTTCATAAAAAGAAGAAAAAAATCTGTGGCCGACCAACACCCAATCCAATGAAACGCGGCTAAACTCACTTCCCCACTTGACTTCATTGATGATTATGCCCCACACTGGACCCCATTCGCAGTGCGGTGTAGCGACAGTGGCCTCTGGTGGTGATACTGCATTGCGTGCATTATTCCTGAGTTTTTGTAGTCCATAATTTCTGGTGATTTGTTTTTATTTAATAAAAAGAAAAATCATTGAAGATCTGCATCTACTCGGTTTATTTCTACACAACACATGGCATAGATTCCTTAATGACTAATAACTGCATTATTTGCCTATTACATAAATACGTGTATATATGTGTGTGTATATATATATATATATATATATATATACATATATATGTAACGATTACATACATTTGTCTTTATCAGTACGATCCACCCATTTTGGGGCCAGAGGGAAAAAAATATATATTTCTCCCCCCAAAAAATATCGGATCTTTGCTGTGAACTCCCTAAGCCCAAGTTGTCATTGACTGTCAACGGCCGAGAATGAACAGTTGAATTGAAAAACGTCTACATATTTCCAATTGAACCAATTTCCAAGTTGTCTGATGAAACAAGTAGGGCGGGAGAGGGGGGTGATTGATGGGAGAAGCCGGAAGGTATTTGGAGGATAACAAGGAGAGAGACATAAGACAGACAAAAAGGCTTGCGTTGAGATTGAAATTTTCTATAAAGCAGACTACATAAAAGAATGACTAAATTGCATGTTTCTTTAATCGGTAGACATTGTTGAAGAAAAAGTAACAGGCAAATAACCGACATCTCGGCAACAGTATCAACATTTACAACTGTGTCGTATCAGTTATTCAATCATTCATGGCAGAATGTTTAGTACAAGAAAACAATCTAATGTGGATAAGCGTTGACTAAATCACATGACTTCAATGGGTGCGTAATAATAATTTGCTACACATTAAGGAAGACCTAGCAGCACAGTACCATTTCTCAATACTTCTCTCAGTCCTCTTAAGATTCATGGTTTCCCCTCTGTAAACTACGGATGTCAATGATTAACTGATAAGAATTAAATGGACTTAATTCCTTCGCATTCATTTGTACTACAATACTGTAATGGTTGGGGCGCCTCCACTCTGGGGAGCGGGCAGCTGTAGCCGGGGAAGGCACATCTGGATGACGATCGACAAGAGGCCAGTCTGGCGTCTTGCCAAGCATCATCCAGATCGTACGTACACCCCTCCGCAAGCGACAGTCACTCATGGTTTAAATCCCAGCATGCCCGGCGGCAGCACCATTCATTACAATACAATTGCCGCATGTGTTACCCTACACCACCCAAGAATAATCTCCTCCTTCTGTTCCATGGTAATTGTTCCAATACCTCCATGAGTGCTACAGAATGAGAGCCCATTACAAAACACGGAGGCTACCACTTCAATTTTTAAAAGTTGTTGAGAGTATATTTTGGTCATGCAGGTCAAGTTTTAGCTTGCATGGTGTCGCACCATGTTACCCAGCAGCACTAAATATAGATAATGATAAATCAATAATCGACGATAAAATGAATGAAAATCGAATAATGCAAAAAAGTTACAAAGTTAAAGTTTGCAGCATGTTCTAAGAAGCAAACTTATATAAATAAATGTAGCGACAAATAACTTTATCATCTTCTGGAACGTCTAGTAAAACCTCAGACCACTCACTGCTGCAAACGGTTGCATTTCAGTAGACACGCCTGGAGTGATATACGTGTTAGAACCTTGAACAATTTAAACTGTGAATCTGTTGAAACTCAACATAGACACACAGTTATGCTTGTTATAGATAGATACGAAATTAAATTGCCATTATCCGGCAGTGCTATAACATACAGAGGATGCTCCAATGAAACGCTCAGTTGCTGCCAGGAACTAGATCCGCTGCGATTGTCCACATTGTAGTCCGATCAATTCCATTCCTGCGAATGTTAGATGGCGCATTTTAGCCGCAGCACCAGCCACCTCGTCTCCTTGCAAAAGGGCAACGCTGAAGATTTTCCTTTATAAATCAATGGTTGGGCAAGTCGGTAATTTCAGTCAAGTATATCACATAGCAGATAAACACAGTGATATTTTAGAAGTGAAATGACGTTCATAAGATTTACAGAAAGTGTGTATGTATAATTTAAACAAAAGTAGGCAGGGGCATACATTTAGGCAGCGCTGCTGTTTTGCAGACATTAATACCTTTATTACTAATTATTGGAACCCAATTTGTTTCATACGCTCAAAGACGCCATCACTGAACCATGACCTAAACACAAAGGTCTTAGGTTTTTTTTACACACAAAGTAATTCATGTAAAAAGGATATTTAAGATGTCCAGTTGCAAGTTATTATCTCCTCTGCACCTTATTTGACGTGGGGCAACATGGAGCATGGAACTCATTAAGAGGAACACGTACAATGTTCTGGAATGTTCATCTCAGTCCCCAAACATGAACATTATTGAAAATCCGTGGTGCAATCTAAAGCAGGCTGTCCGATTGAATTTGTGAGATGTTTTGTAAGGAGAAATGGTCAAAAATACCTTCAACCAAAATTGAGATCCTCGTTGGGTGCTAGGAAGTGTTTAGAGTTAGCCTGAACCAACGCATCGTCCACCTTGCAGACCTTGCGTCGTGTGCGATACGTGGACGATTCGTTGGCTCTGGCTCGCCAGGCTAGTTTAGAGCAGGGGTGGGCAACCCGAGTCTACGCGTGTGTGTGTGTGTGTGTGCGTGTATAGCGTCCGACTTTCAGTCTTGAAATCCTCACATTTCTTCCTGGCTGCTCTAAACAGCAGCGAACAAGTGAAACTTCCACTTTTTCTTTCTACCACCATCAGTTTAAAAACATGCATATTATTCTGTGAGTGTCCGTGTGTTCTCGCTCTCCCCCTCTCTCTCTTACACACCCGCTCGCTCGCCCGGTCTAAAACTGCATAAATATTGATGTCATTTTTATTTTGTAGTGCCCACATTTAAGCAACTACCTACTTTTGTTTGAACAATTATTGCACACTTTCAGTAAATCCTATAAACGTGATTTCACTACTCAAATATCACTGTTTTTTTGTTTCCCCTCTTCATTGTTCTTTTAAGTGTTTCTGTTCCAACCCTACTTCTCGGGAGATAAATTATGTACACATGCAAGCATACTCAATCATGTTGGTGGTTGCTTTGTACCGAAATCCGCCACGCTGAACTTAGCAAATCTATGTGATGGGAGATATATACAGTAACCTCCTATGCTAAATTGTATAAGCATATTTCTTCATGTACTGGAAGCTGGTACTGAACTGTCCTACACCAAACATAACTGTGAATACCATTTTATATTAATAGTGCATCCAGTTCTCCAGCACCAATCTTTCAAAAGGAGTGGTAACAACCAAGTAAGGACATAACTGTATGTAAACCTGTGATTGTCAACTGAAGTTGAACAAATGAATAAATATATAAATAAATATATAAATATTAGGTTTTAACAACAAAAACATACACATTTCAACTGTCACATTTTCACGGACTGAGCAACTCTGGGGTTTCGCTCACCCCACATGTGCCTCATTCTTCCTTATTTAGGCTTGGGCAATATATTGATAACATTGAGTATCCAAAATATCTCAAAGTATTGACAATGCTCTATCAACTTGCCTTATCGGCAGCAGGTTTTTAAAAAGCTTTGTTTTAATGCCACTGACTGTATTATACAATTGGCCAGTCCACCACTACTGTGTGACTTCATTTAGACTTTAACTACAGCCAGGGGTGGATAGTAACAGATTACATGTATTCAGTTTACAGTAGGCAGATTAAACAAATGACTAAATGTAGTCCATTGCATATATGTAAATATATGCAAATATGTTATCTATATTACAGTTACATCTGCCTGAAATAGAGGATTACTCGTTCCAAGGCCTTTGTTGTAACTTGTAAAAGTGCATTCCCTTTCATTAGGCAACACACCTGCTGCCATTTGACACACGGGTCACATTGACAGAGCTCAAATGTTCACGAAAACGAAGGAAGCACATTTTGGAATTTGTGCAATTTTTGACTTCGTTCGTTGTTTTAGGATCATATTTGTAGAAGTAATGGAATGTAATGTCCTTTCATTACTTTTGAAATGGGGTAGTGGGATTGCTTTTAAAAAGTAAAGTAAAAACCTTCCCATCCCCGACTACAACACATAACACGTATGTGTATTGAAATATCTTCAACCAACACTGAAGTGGTATAAATCAACCTCTGAGCACACTACAGCAGCCACAGACACCCCTCTCCATAAACACCGATAAAGCAGACAGGACTCTCCATGCCTACACCTATACACCAGACAGGCTGCTCCATATGTGATAACAGGTGGTAATAACAGCAATTTTCCCTTTTTTTGGTTTCTCATAATATCCAAAAACCGCTAGATTTTCCACTGATAATATGGCCCAAGCCTCTCTTACATCCCAGGAGGCTCATCCATGAGCAAGTCACATGTGCACTAAGTGCAGCAGAGTGGTCTACAACAGGACTCCAGCAGCATCCCACAGACCTCTGAACAGTTTCAAACTGAGTGCAGCTCAGTGTGAGGTCTGTCATTCTCCACGGATGCGAGCCACGTAGCGATTGAGCTTCTCACAGTGCTCCAGGCGCATCGTCTGTGCCTTGTGCTTCAGCCTGTCGTCACGATACAACTGGCCCTGGTTGATCAGATCCATTTCTGGGGAAGACGAAAAGTTGACAGTCAAAGACAAATTACAGAGGAGGAGAAAGAAGTTAAAATTTAGGGAAATTAGGGGTCTCATATTTTAGTGTGGAACTTCAACTGATCACAGGATCATTAAAAGTAGGATAAATCTTCCCATATTTTATCCTCCGGCCTCATTCTGTTTTATATTGACACATATGCTGTGTCCGAAATCGCTCCCTATCCCCTACCGTGGCCTTGACCATGACCTAACCTTTCTAAAAAGTTTAGGTCATTTTTAAAACGTCTCGCAATGCATTATGGGTTACATTGCTCCGTCTAGGGTACATGCGATGCTCACTACTTTTTGCGGTGCATTACTGCATTACTTTGAGTGCACTATATAGGGGACATGTAGAATTCGGACACCCCTACAAAATGGTGTGCGCCCCATATAGTGCGCTATTTGGGGGATAGGGAGCGATTTCGGTCACAGCCAATGATTTTCATACAATTGCCAAAATTCTGATGCTGAGGTCGTGTAGAAAATGAACGGGGAGCCAAACAAAACACTCATTTTTACATACATACACACAGTAAATTCACTGGACCCGGGAGAAACTTGTTCATTATACTTGCTGTGTACATTGCAGCGGAAGACAGTGAAATGTGTTACGTGCGGCTTGGTCATACCTTCAATGCTATTACTTTTTGAAGCCGTAGTGTTAGGGTTTTTCCCGCAAACTCTGCCGTATTCGCATTGCATTTAAGATTCACAACCAACAATTTCTCTGGAATCGTAAGTTTAGTTATTGTTATTATTTTTGTTATTATTATTTTGTGTGTTAATTACAGAGTTGTCTTGTGTCCGAAACTAATTTCCATTTGTCTACATCCCTCGCAAATGCCCAAAAACAAAAAATGCTGACAGTGCAATGCGTCTTACTCTGTTGCTTCTCTCTGCGGCAGGTGGACTGCAGGTGTTCCACATAGTCGTCTTCTATAGTGTTCTCCAGCTCCACAAGTTCTTGTCCTCTGAAGTCCTTCTCAAAACTCTTGGCCACGTAATACGGCACGCCCATGTTCTGGGTCTCCCTGGAGACCACCAGACCCATCGACCTGCCATCAAACAATCACCAACAAGGCATTAGACCTCTGCGGTTTATATCAAATCACAGTTTCTTTCCACTAGCTGTTTTACTACTGAACTCGGACAGTACCTAGTACTCTATGGGTATGTGTAGCAAGTAGAATTGTTATTACTGCTGATTAGTACTTGCTGCTGGTATTACTTGCTTTGCTAATTCTATTTCTTTGTTGTATTGTTAATTATTTTCTATACCAGGTTGCTAAAAAATGTCTGAAGTCAAATTCTACATCTGTATGTATCCATATCTGATACATATCAATAAGTCTGAAACTGGGTTGAAGAAATCAGGGGTAGACATCACAGACAAGCCGAAGCGGGGAGGAGAACTTGCAGCACTGCGGACGCTGCTGTAGAAACAGCACCAATAACATGAATGACTTCCACATAAAGATCAAAGCCAATCATTTAGTGCGTACAAACCATAAAAGTATATTGCAAACGTTAATGAATATTTAATCAGTTTTGCACTAATGACCAATTCAAATGTACACAATATACAACAACAGTTGGCCACAATAGATCTTCCTTGCAGCGTGGGTGCTCCACCTTTCAGCTTCCTCTCTGACATTGAGAGGATGTTCTTGCTCAATGAAGAATGCTGGTAGTCACAAACTAAGTCTAATACATGAATTAAATATTGAATGTATTTTTCATTTTTGCCCCAAACTCACGGTTTATAAAACAGACTGTAGGGGGGATTGGTGGCCATCATCTGGGTGAACACCGACACCAGGATCAGCAGCAGAACTGGGAGCAGCTGCAGGAAGGCTGTCAGTGAATTCTGATGAGACACAGACAGACACATGGAGACATACAGACACAAAGACACACGTACACACACACATACACACAGACAAAACACACACACACAGATAAAACACACACATTCCCAGAGACACACACATCAGCACTTGAGCCAACAAAAACACCAACCTTAGGTACCACATCATCACATGTATCAGAAAAATATCTAGTCTCTGTATCAGCTTATGAACCAGAGAAACACCATGCCTAATTTCCACACACGCAACATCCGTTAACCATCGTACGCATGGCATTTCCACCGACAAAACACAATACCTTCGACATGTTACTTTCATGTTGTCCATGTGTCACAAGTTCACACGCGAACGATCATTTGGTTCGAAAAAAGGTGTGTCAATCAAATTAAGTTATCAAATCACAGTGCAGTAGAGGTGAAGCGAACAAAGCCTTAATGCTGAGTGGATCATCCGAACGTTGAGGACAATCTGATTCGGCCTGGTTGATCCAGACCCATCAGACACATCCCGTCGCAATTTGTTGGGTCTTGCTTGTCAGGCTTGCTTTGATGTATTTGTATTCACGCAAGACTGAAGTTGACGCGATAGTTGGCGCTGCCCCCAAAGGACCCGTGGGAATATCACTTTCAAATTCCTGCGCGTGTGTATCAGCGAAAGAGAGAGAAAGAGTAGTCCCACATATGCCAGAAAAACACCAAACTAGTCCCAACCGCACCACGTGTACCAGAAGGCAGCTAGTAAAACAATGTTAACATTAATCACAGCTGGATGGTCAAATTTGTCCTCATCCCCGTTCACACAAAGACATTTTTATAATACTTTACATGATACAGAGTATAATATTTTACATTTCCACTCTTCCACCACAGGTGGCGAAACATTCACTCCTCAGTCACACTCTGTCAACAGCAAAACGTGTCCATTACAGCTTTGAAAGGTGACATCGTCTCAAAATAGTAACATATGTTACGCTGCAGAGGGCTGTATCGCACCATGGGTCATGGTTCACATGGAAAGATACAGAAGATTACTAACTGCACATAGCAAGTAACCAGTGACATGCATTACATCTCTAATAAGGTCTATTCTAGGTGTGAGCACAAACGTTCAAGCCAAAATGGAAATTACTTTTACTTTTTCACAAACACACTATCAAATCTTGACTAACGGCAGTATTAGTGTTTCAGCACACACTCAAAATGCACCATCCAGGTGGGGTAGGGTGGATTGCTCTAAGGTGGTCCACTGCCTAATGTGGGACACCAAAGCTCCAGTGGCTCTGGCTCCTCCCTAAACTAATGAATGTCAGTGAAACTATGGTAAAAGCAAACTGTGACAATGTGTGAATAAGTTCAACTGTTCAACACTACATTTCACTGTTCCACATAAGGGAACTGACCGACATTAGGTTAATTTGCAAAAAATGGCCCACATTAGGGTAACCCACCCTTCTCTGCACACTTAATTTTGAATTGGAGCAGTACTGTGCACTCGAACAAAGTGTACAAAGTGCTAAAGAATGCAAATTGGAACAGACCGTCTGCCAAGGGCAATGAGTCATTCATGCATGCCTTTATATTTCCATGGTTGTTGCATCAAGCCATCTCACCTGGCTGGGCGGAGCCTCGGGTTCCTCTTCACGTCTTTCAAAGGGGCGTCTGGGCCGGCGTGGCTGGTACTGCTGAAAGTGTGAACTCCCCTGGTTGGTGTAGACGTGAATGTTTCCTGCAACACCAGAACAGACACTTTTAAGTTATTTTTGGGGCGCAAGCGCCGTTTTTCATTCTTTATCGAGAGAGACAGTGACAGGATAAAATCGGAAACTGCGATTTCGGGGGTGGGGGGGCCATTGCAGAAAAGCCGGACAGACGATTTTAACCACGCTCTCTACCCACTCAGGCACCGCGCGCCCCCCGAACAGGGCATTTCTAGTGTTAAGTAAATTTGCTCAGTTTCATGTTTTTCCGAGATGTACAGGACATCTTCGATGGGATGCACCTATTACAATGTATTATACATTGTAATAGGTACATCTGAAACAAAAACAATGACATAATCTTGAATGAAAATATATAGTCTATTTATTCTGTGCTTTTCAATGCATCTCTATGACCCTCTGCCCTAGCATAATCCCTTCAATTTTCTAAAAATGTTTCACTCCAGATTTCACTCCAGAAATGCTAAATGTAGACAAAAACAAATCTAGCATGATGATGCCATTGCTCTACATTACATTGATTGAGTTATTATATACTAAAGTGCTAAATAGATGAAAAAAAGACACCAGCGTGAGCAGACTGTTCGTTAGGAATGCTTATTTGAGTCATACCCGTTGGAAACTTTCCGCCGAAGAAGATGTTGAACAGCTCCTCCGGACTGATGTCGGCCTCGAAGTCGCGGTTGAAGCTGCGGTATCGGGCGTGTCGGGACTGTGGGGCGGGGCCCGCTGTGGGGGTGTGGGCCTGCTGCTCTCCATACAGGTCATACTGCTGCCGCTTGTCCGGGTTACTGAGCACTGCATAGGCATTACCTATAGCTGATAGGGACAGAAGACAGTGTTTCAACTTGGGCTGCCACAATTACTTATAAAAACACAGTTCTTGCAGGAATCACCAAGTAGAATTTTAGCCTTTTTTTAGACCATTATGAGAAAATTTGAGACAAACTTCTTATCGCCGACTACCTCTAAAACTCTTGAAATTATATTTATCAATTTCACCAACAAAATCCCGATCATCACCTACAAAGCTTTCCTTAACCTTGCTCCACCAAACCTGTCCGACCTCCTCCACATCTCCACCCCCACCCAGTCACTCAGGTCTGCTTCTTCCATCATCCTCATCTTTCCACCAGCCCGTCTCTCCACCATGGGATCACGAATCTGGAACCCCCCCCCCCCCCGCCACCCATAACGCCAACACAATTAACGCTTTCAAATCCTCAAAACCCATCTGTTCAAACTCAATTATCAGTGACTCACCCTTGACCCCCGGACTTTATTAGTTTCATTTTTATTGTTTCTTTTGCGTGTCTTAATTGTATTTTAAACTTTCCTCTGTGCAGCGACCTTGAGGATCCTGAAAGGTGCCTTGAAATAAAATGTATTATTATTTTTTTTTAATTATTATTAAACACACACACACAGACACAATTGTTACTATTGTTTTCTTCCTCTGTGTTGTTTGTCCAGAATACCAGAATAGAAGATACTAAAATAAGGCCTCCATGCAAAGCTCCCAAGGCCTCCTGCGCCACACTGACAACAACCTGGTGACAATACAACAGCACGTGGAACCTTTAAAAGCGTCTGTGGCTCCGGGGGCGAAGTTCTTGTCCGGGTGAAACTTGAGCGCCAGTTTGCGGTAGGCCTTCTTTAGGTCCTCATCACTGGCATGCTTGGTTACTCCCAAGATGTCATAGAAGTCCTTGCAGTTCTTTATCCTACAGTAGAACAACACACTTTATATTTTGGTATTCCAAGTATAAGAAATAATACAGTGCAACTAACGATTATTTTAATAATCAATTAGTTGACGATTATTGAAACGATTAATCGCCAACCCCCAAAATATTCACAGTGACACAGGAATTAATCTTCTCAACTTGAACTGTAAACAATTTTGGCTCAAGTTAGCAAACAAAATTATGTACAACAATTAAGGTAATTACACAAACTCATTACAATTAATTTAAACACTAATATTTTCATGTTTTTCATATACATGTGTTTTTATCAATAATTCTAAATAATATTAATCATATTCAGAAATTATTAAGTAATATCAAATGTGTGTAGATCAATAGGTGGTGGTGTCAGCGAAAAATGCTGAAAATAACAATGATTCAACTCGTTGGCGATTAATCGATTATTGCATTAGTTGTCGATTCATTTCATAGTTGCACCCCTACCATACAGTTAACCATCCTGCTTGCGTACCTGTGAACTCCTTGCCGCTGTTCCTCACTGAAACTTCCTCTTCTCTCTTCTCCTCTCCCATCCGCTGTGGAACCGTCTCCCCTCTCTCCGTCTCTTCTCTCTCCACCTCTTCTCTCTCTGCCTTTCCTCTCCCCATCTCTCCGGTCACCATCCCAGCCACCTCCTCCATCCAGAGACACAGACAGTTGTTATTAGCTATGCATGTACTGCTTCTGAACTCTAACAAGAGCAACATGTGAGAGTGTTTTTTTTACTCAATGAGTATGTGCAGTGGGAACATAGACCAGAGCATACCACTGTTCTATTACTACCATTTTTACACTGCAGTTGGAAGTGCTACTGTTCCCTTGTTATTATTATTATTACTATTGTACTATTGTATTATTAACATTACTCCTATGCTATTTGTATTACATTGTTATTTTTACTGATACTATTTACTATTACCTTGATACTGTTCCCTGTTAATATTGCTATCATTCTGATAGTACTGTTTTTTGTTGATTTATTACTACACATGACCGAAATCAATTTCCATGATGTGTGTGGCACAATTTTGGCAATAAAGTGATTCTGATTCTGATGTATAATCTTAATTCTTAAACATGAGAATGCTGTGCCCTGTGTCCACAATCTTCAAGCACACACAAACTTTCTTTCATCTGGAACTTCTGTCTTACGTCTAGGCGTGAAACGATGTTTGAGATGATAGTTCAGCATAG
>OMKY01123544.1:0-18971 GCA_900302395.1 Bregmaceros cantori | reverse complement strand
GAAACAGGATGATGCCGGTGTTGGACATGGCATAGGACAGACCCAGGATACCGCTGCCCATGATGGCGTTACTCAGGTTGAACACAGACATACCAAACGACGTCTTGCCTTCAAACTGTGAACACACACCGACATAGACACACAGTTATACAGACACAACAACACACTGAGGTGGACAGTCGATTATGGTGCACTGTTGGAGATGTTAGTCCACAAACTGCGTCCATGATAGTGCACAATCTGAGCTGACATGCAGCCCGGCAGTGCGGTACTTTTGGCGGAATATGAACACAGAGATACAAACACAAACACACAGACACACACACAGGCACACACGAACAGACACATACACACACAACCACAGACAGACAAACAGAGACAAACATACAAACACAAACAATCTCTCTCTCTCTCTCTCACACACACACACACACACTCACAGATACAAACATAGAAATTCAGACACCAACATACATCAAAAAAAAGGAACACAAACACAGGCACAAATGCAGACAGTAATAAAGTTAGACTACTGACTACCTTATTTTAAAAGTAGCAAAGTTATATCACTTTAGTTATGTTTTGTTGTCATTATATTCAGCAGCTGCTGGGTGCCAAGCCAAATTATAAAATGTTATTTTCTGACAATACACTTTATTTTAGCACACATTAAGTAAAATTAATGATTTTAAAATAATCAAACATATTAATATTAAATATATATTGTGAAAATGAGTCACAAAGAACATTCGGGGACAGCAATGTGACTAAATAGAAACTCTTGTTGCTGTGGCGTATCACTGCACACACAGCACCGTGGGATCCCTTCCCCTCACGGTCATATAGTGCACCTTCTTTTTGGCCTGCTCATTCCCCCTTCACACTAACATTGTCAACAAAATGAGAAATTGGTGCTTGCACTGAAAAAAAAACCCAAAAAACGTCAACAACAAAAAAAGAAAAACATAATTTTTTCAGTAATAGTTACTGCAAATATTCAAAAATCAAAGTTAATGTAACTTAGTTACTGACATCACAACCTTAGATAGACACAGGCAAATACAAATCCATCTACAAGCACAGTCAGACACACATGCACAGACACACAAACACCCAAACACAAACAAGGCCATTCAAACGCACAAACACATACACAAGCTGAAACACAGAGCAGTGTGTTGAGCAACATTTAACATTGAACTGACCTCAGTGAACTGGGGCTTCTTGAAGCCGTCACTCTTCTCAGGGAGGAAGGACTCCTCCTCTGGCTGCATCCTGCAACTACACCCAGATCACCTTCAATTTAACATATGCACCCTGAACTTCCCATCTCTGAATTCCCTCTATTTGATGGGCATTTCTGTCGCACCTGAAGAATACTGTCTACATCTGAAATAACACTATGGGAGAAATAAAAAAGATTTTTCATTTTTTTTAATATATTTTTTGTAATCTGATTACTGTAATGGGATAACAGTCTATTATTACCCCACCTGGTACTCTGTACTCAGACTGTATTCACAGGAATGTGTGGACATTGCGTTGTTGGCGACACAATGTGTTGTTGTCATTGCTGAGTGGCTGAATGGCATAACATCCCCGATGATCAACGTTGGAGTTTAGGTGAACTACTAAAAATATTATCATTTGCTGCTGTGCGGAATGTCAGAATTTGGTTATTCGATTCGATCAATCATTCATTTTATCGGTCAATTCATTAATCATTACGTTTTTCCAATAGATTACCAATTAATCGTTGACATCCGTAGTTGATGGTTCGAACAACTTTCCCAAGCTTGTTTTCAGTAGTCATTTGAAGTTAACAACATCTCTGTCCCTGCAGCAATTTGCAGTGGTTTGCTTTGCAGTGTCAATGGTAATCGCTCACAAATCAAGATGTTCACATTTTGCATTCAAATAGTAGCATTTGACTGTAATGCTCGGGGGCTTTTTACCATCAATCAACAACCATACGCACCCACAACACACCCACGTCACCAACTGTGTTACGTAACAGCCAGTCAGAGAACACAGTCAACACTCAAACCGTCCAACAGCTCAAACAAGGCACGTCAATCGATTTGGATGACAGCTTTACAGCTTTTAGCGCAATCAAAATGTCCATTAGAAATTCAGCTGGGTCTGAATATTTTGTCATAGGATTTGAAAAACAACAACCGAGTGACACAACTGAAACATTGCAAAACCACATCAGGCGAACTTAAAAGAACTCCGTAAACACCATTCAAACCAATAATGGCAATAATCAAAAGCAGATCTCTAAAACGCTATGAGCATATGAAGCACTCTGTAATCGGCTGAGCAAAACTCTGCCTTGAAGGGGAGTTAAATGTAAAAGAAGCTGATGCGGACAACCTAAACGGTGGCATGACAGCCTCTACAAATGGTCAGGACTTGACCTTTGGGACTCAGGAGGGATAGAACAACTACAACCAGAGGGTATGGGAAATTGTTGGGAGATTTATTGAATAGAATTTGTGAGATTGTACATTTGTGAAATCTGTAGTTGTATTAATGATCTCAATGATCATTAACACATTGATGAAGACAAAATTTGGAGGGATGGAATTTGTTGTTATGATGTGCTCTTTCCTTCTCTTCGAAAAATTGGAATCAAATTGAGATTTCAGAGGCAGAAATCAAGGTTTGATTTTTGAGCAATGAATAGACCACATGTACAATGTATTATTCCTCTTGCCCTGAAGAAGTAAGAATGTATTCTTCATCTTGTTTGTTTGCTAGGGTATCTTATGCTCATCTATGATCATTCATCATAACTTTTATGACAACAAACCCCCGAAACAACAGATTCATGCATGGCAATGCCAGCTGTAAGCATATTAGTGAACAACATCCAATGTGTTTTGGCTTTGAAGGCAGAATAAAGATTCTTCCGCTCCAGACAGATTCCCTTCAGGCAGACACTTCCGGTCCCTAGCGCTCTCTCTCTCTCGCTCTCTCTCCTCTCATCCTTAGATTATGCAAAACAGTTAAAGGTTCAATTGTTCAGAGAACTATTGCACAAATATGTAAAGTGTGGAAGACAACACAGGTGTTTAGTTTAGTTAGGGCAGTTCAAAGAATGGGCATGATTAGATTGCTCGCTGTAAAATAGAGATATTACACAGGCCTTACATAATAACACAGTACAGCATATTAGCTAAAACTACTGAACAAGTCAACTTCAAATGTGTTAAAATCATTGCAATTTCGAATCCCATTTTGAGGCAAGGTTGACAGAGTAATGCATGAGTGAATATTCTTTAGCTGCCACGCCTGTATTTGCTGGCGTTTTATTATGTTTTTAATTAATACATACATTTATATTGGCCTTGTGCAATAATAGAAAAAGGTTGTGTGTTAATAAATCTGAATATAATAAAATGAAGCTGATTCTATTCATTTAGAGCAGTGACAGCAACAGCTATGTCCACACGGGTATGCTTGACTCGCGCTCCGTGGTCCCCAAGAAAAGTGCGGCCGGACGAGATTGTCATCATGCGCAAAGCATCTGTTGTTCCAGTGTCCGTGTCGCACACAGATACATCCAGCAATAGTGCAGGGGAACGGTTGGCGTTAGATCGGATACCCATCGCGAACTGAGCCGAATGGGGGCTACGGCTGCTGTCTCCGAGTTGTTGTTTATGCCCGGTGTTGTGTTGTGCACGACGATTGTAGATACAGGGGAGTATGTGCATGCTCCTTTATTCATCTAGCATCGTTTTCAACTTTGCTTGACAGCATTACAGATCCACTGTGTATGGATGCACATTTTTGAAATCCGTTTCCTTGTTTCCGTTTCGTTTTCCTCCCGTGCGGACTTAGCCTTAGTATTGAAGGTTAAAAATTCCGCGCACCTCAGCCCGGCATCTCTATTGTTTGCGTCCATTGTTCCCATTATCTCACTGTGATAGGAACTTGACTAACGCCCCACATGTTAATGACTCATATTTTACTTGACCAGCATTCATGCTATACTCAATTGCACATAGACTGTCCCTGTACATAGACTGTCCCTGTACATAGACTGTCCCTGTACATAGACTGCTACGGTACACAGGCTGCTCCTGTACATAGACTGTCCTTCTACATAGACTGCTCTTGTACATAGACCGTGTCTGTACATAGACTGTCCTTGTACATACAATGCTCCTGTACATAGACTGCCCCGTACATAAACTGCCCATATACAGACTGATACAGTACTTAGACTGTCCTTGTACATAGACTTCCACTGTAATTAGACCATGTCTATAAACACAACACTCCAACCTCTGAAGAAAGAAAATATAATTTCCTGTTGGGGATGAATATGAATATGGTATGCATCTATCTGTCTATCTATGGAAGCAGGCTGACAGCACCTCTGGTCCAGGGCTTCATATTCATGGTGACCGTTCATTTTCTGCATCTCCATGTTGGCTTCTTCGTGGATATTGCTCCTGAAAAAGAGTAAAAAAAACAAAAATGAACATTGCAAACTTTTTGATGTCTCACTCTCTAAACATGCTGCAGATCTGCACAATGTCATTTACATTTTAATATTCACAATCAATTTTGCAATGTTGCATTTGCAAGCAACATACATGAATGGAATTTATATTATGACACAGTGAATGCGTAATAATAATAATAATATTAATAGGCTCGCACGCTGGGGGTGTGGACGAAGGGGCTATCTGAATCTCTGGGTCTGGAGAAACTATATGTATAGCAAAGGACTTTGAAAGATTGTGAAGACCATATATGGTCTGAGAATTACCATATGCAGCATGGTACAGCCTACTCTTCTAACTCTAACTCTTACAACATTCAATAACCAATTCATTGATGAATTAGTTAATTACTGTGCTTTCAGCCCCATCCCCAATGCCTTTTCCCTATCAACGCATTGATGATAGATGTTCTATTGACAGGCATGAAAAGTACACAATGCATTTTAAACAATGAAATTAGCACATTAAACATGTATAGTTTAATAATTCTACAATCACACAGTGAATTTAGATGGTACTGTATTTACTCAAGAGTCTTGTGAATGAACCTGGCAGCCAGGTTACTTACTTACTTACTGTCCCACTTTAGGAAGCTGCACAAAGGGCCCACATTGCGGCGATCCACCCTACAAATCATTTGGTTGTATAAATTCCAGTAGTTGCATAATATGCTTAAAAATATATGCACAGTATATTTTGCCTGGCTTGCCATTTGACTAGAGCAGTGTCTCTAATGTCTGTCAGACTGAATCTATTATTATGTGTGATATACACTGGGGATATTTCTGGACACCGTGGTATTTTAGACTTCCCAGGGTGGGCGGTGCTGACTGCTCAGACAGACATAGAAATGCACACTCCAATATACACACAATGAGCTAAACACACACACACACACACATACACACACATACACACACAATCAAAACACAGACACACTCACAACTAGGCACACAATCAAAACACACACACTGAGTTAGTCACACAATCAAAACACACACACACACACACACACATACACACACATACACACACAATCAAAACACAGACACACTCACAACTAGGCACACAATCAAAACACACACACTGAGTTAGTCACACAATCAAAACACACACACACACACACACACACACAAACACACACACAGACACACACTGAACTAGACACATATTGAAAACACACACACACACACAAACAGAACTTGACACACAATCACTGAGTTAGACACACACTCCAAACACACACAGCTACACTCCAAACACACACACACACACACACACACCGAACTAGACACACACGCACTCCAAACACACACGGAACTAGACACTCCAAACACACATACACAGATACACACAGAACTAGACACACAATCCAAACACACACACACTGAGGAAGATTCACACCCCAAACAGGCCTACTAACACACAATGAACTAAACACACACAAACACACACGTGCTGACAGACAGACAGACACACACACACACACACACAGACACACACAATGATCTAGACACACGTAGGCACATGCACACACGTAGACTGAAGTAGCCATATGCACAAATTGAGGCATAGACACACATGCACACACACAGCTAGGCACACACACAAACCAATCTAGACACACACACACACATACACAGATCAATACACATAGGTACATATACACACACATAGACGCACACACACAAACCAAGCTAGACACACACGTCCAAACATGAGACAACCATACAGAGCAGCATGCACATGAACCCACACACCCACACACACACAGCTGGAGACATGCACATACACACAGACATGTGCACACGCACGCACACACCCACCCCGTTGATCTTAAGAGTGATGTTTCAACTTATACTTATAACACTGTCCTCAAGGGATGTCATGACATGTGGCCCACCGGCCTCAACAGGTTGATTCACGAAAATAGCTACAATTTTTCAATAAAAGAAACCTCTGTTCTAAATGTGTCCACCGGATGTCGCAATAGCAATGGCTAACAGTTTATATCAGAAGCAGAGCAAGAAGGTGTCTGTTTGTCAATACTGTGGTCTAAGGGCTCATGGGCTGAGGACTTGCCATTCACAAGTATGACTTAACATTCTGTATATTGCCCGAAATGTAGATGGGCGCACAGACTTTAAATGGCTTGTTTTGGTTGCTAACTGCCTGGAACTGAGCCAATCATGTTACATATCAAAGCTAAAATGTACTTTAGTTAGGATGGTTTGCCCTAGCGTGGCCAACTGCTTAATGTAGGACATCTAAGATCAAGAGGCTCTGACTCTCCCCTCAATTAATGAATGCATTACATTTCGCTGATCCACCTCAGGCAACTGACTGTCCCACATTAGGAAGCTGCAAAAAAGGGCCCACACTATAGCAATCCACAACAAAACTCAGAAAAAAAGACAATCAAAACATTCTAAAACCACCTAAAGCAACGGATGACCAATCACAAACTCACAGATCACAGAGAAATAAAATAACTTGGCAGAAGCAGGCAACCCAAATGTAGGCACGATAGCATCCATGAATGGACCTGCCGACCATAAGCAGAACAACACTGGATCGGTGCCTGTGGAGAAGGATGACCCAAGTTGGTGCACATTCTGCTATAAGCACAAATAGTGAAATATGATTGTTTTTTTTATGTTTTTTCCAGCCCATTCAGGCTGTTTTTTTCCAAGCTTTATTTATTGGGGTTAGTGGAAACAGGTGAAGATGGGGGGTAGACATGCGGGAAATACGTCAGTGGTGGGATTCGAACTACAGACTCACCGCGCCATTAAGGCATATGCGTGCTTTCCAGTGCACTGCCTAACTGACTGGGCTACTAGGCAGCACGTGAAATATGATTTTGACCATCATCAAGGTAGTTGTGAATGCGGGAATCCATGAACAGACAAGAGATAAAAGCTCTACACCGTTCCAACGCAGAAAAATGAAATAATTCTAGGAATGATCGAGAACAATGGCTGGATCCGACGATCGTCAGATCATTATCATATGTTTCCATTTACACAGAAACATAAGGGGAGCATCTGGGTGGATGAAAACAATGCATTGTGCATGACAGGAAATCACAGCCATCACACAATACAAAACACTGGAATTGTAACGGTTGCCTGCATGGTTCATTATCATATCTCACTATCTCCACTTGTAGCAGAATGTGCACGAGCATGGGTAGTCTTTGTTGAAATTGGATCCATAGGGCTAAGCTATGCTAACAAAGTACCTCTGTGCACAGAGTGAGTGCACATTCAGAAGATCAGGAAATAACATTTCTATTTGATTCAGATTTTTTAACAGTGATTTTTCGGCAAATGCACCGTTTCTCACTCAATCGACAGCGTTAGCGTGAAAGGACGACCCAAGAGTGGGGGTGAGTGCAGCATATGACCATGACGGGAAGCAATCTCATGCCGTTGCGCGCGCTGTGATCAAAGCCGCAGCAACAAGAATATGTATGACAGTATGGACTATGGGGCATGTCTGGAGCAGCGGTGTAACACCACAGGGCTTGATTCAGATTTTTGAAGTTTAAAACAAAAACTAATCAAAATAGAGAATTGTATTACTAAAATACATTTTAAATTATACATTTTAAATATATCTAAATAGCCTACATCCAATATCCAATTATAATTTACAACACAACCAGCAAGACATCGCCTTGCCGATTACTAAATCAACAACAACAAAGACTACAATATTGATGTATGGCAATTATCCTAAATGTTAAAATCAAAATTTCTGATACAGAAAAACGAAGAAAATAGCCCGTGGGGAGAGTAAATAGCGACCGACCACAGCAAATTGTTAAAAATGTGCTTTTGACTTTTTGTGATGATTTTCTAATTTTATAATGATATTTTTTGTAATTATATTTTATAATCATTTTCAACGGCGCCGACTCTACTGTCCGAAATGTCGGCCGTTGCTGTTGTGTGCACTATAAGTGAGTGCACTATATGAGGGGTAGGGTTGGGTAATACCAGGCTGCATGTAATCAGATTACACTAATCAGATTACAAAAATATTATATTAATAAATAATATAAAATATTATATTATATAACAAATACAAACAGTATTCTCGTACCTACTGCTTACCTAGTTACCCTTTCAGCACTAACCATTTTAGCACTAAAAGACAAAGGCTGTGTCCGAAATTGCTCCCTATCCCCTACGCCATTGAAAATTTTTATGAATTATAATTATAAAAAATATAATTATAATATTCAAAAATCATCACAAAAAGTCAAAAGTATTTGCCGAGGTCGATTGCTATTTACTCCCGCTGTGCCTTTTTTTTAAGTTTAGGTCTTAAAACGTCTCGCAATGCATTATGGTTTATATTGCTCCGTCTAGGGTACATCCGATGCTCACTACTTTTTGCAGTGCATTGTGGGATACTTTCAGTGCACTATATAGGGTACATGGAGAATTCGGACACCCCTACAAAATGGCGTGCGCCCCATATAGTGCACTATATGGGGGTTAGGGAGCGATTTTGGACACAGCCATAATCTTCAAAAATGATATCTGAACCTGTAATGTAAAGAATAATATTTTACTACTGGAAAAATGTGCTCTTAGAATGTTCTACATTCTAAAATGTAGTGTAATGTAAATGTAGTGTAATGTAAATGCGAAATTACAGTTACATTTGCCAGCTCTGGTGGATTCCTCTAATGTGGACCTCTGCCTCATGTGGGACACCTAAGCTCCAGTGGCTCTGGCTCCTCCCTAAACTAATGAATGTCAGTGAAACTATGGTAATGTGTCTAACTTAACTTCAACTGTTCAACACTACATTTCCCTGTCCCCTATTAGGCAACTGACGGTCCCACATTAGGAAGTTGCAAAAAAGGGCCCACATAACGGCAATCCACCCTAAGTAGGGGATTACATCCACATGCTATATATTCATGATGAAAATCAAATTGAAGCCATTGTAAATGTGCATGTAGCTGAATCGCTTTTACAGGAGACCACAAAAGACATGAAATTGTTGCTTGTAATGGAATGTAATCCCTTACTTTACTTTTGAAATGTGGTAACAGGATTATGTTACTGATTCCAGTTTTTAGTAGTAGTAATAATAATAATAATAATAATAATAATCAACAAGCCCACCTCAGGGGTGCCCGCCGACAGCCAGGTGTAATTTAGCAATTTGCCAAATCTGTGTATAACCATTTCTTAAAGACCACGTATAATGTTGCAATGAATATCATCTCTATTGCTGTGTGACATGCTGGAATGACCAATGGCTCTGTACTGTCTGTCGTTAAATAAATTTAATTCATTCATTATTTTCATTCATAATAATGCATTTTGTTTCAGGACGCCTTTCAAGACACTCAAGGTCTTACTAAAGTTTTACGCCTAACATTGATTAAAAACATAATTAATGGGGAACTTGTAGCTGTAAAGGATTACTTTTTAAATTATCTTGCCAACCCTGTTTATTACACAGTTTACTACAAGTAGTGTTGCATCAGTGATGTCTGAAAAGTGAAGGACCAATGGGCATGTGTGTGTCTGTGTGGTGGAGGAGGAGGGGGGGAGCTGGGGGCAGGTCACTTCGTCTCAGGGGTCAGAGGTCAGGGGGCAGTGGGTCATAAAGGTTGAGGTGTGTTGACACACATAGTCCCATTGTGAATGAATCTTTTCAGTGACCATTTTCCAATACATTTGCAGTGATGTTTGAAGGCCCATAATTTGTAGGACCACAGATCTGTATCTGTATTATAGCTATGCAAATCAGTGGTTAACAGAAGCACTAGCTTAGCTTAGTATCCCAAAATAGTTGGAATAATTAATCGAGGCGAGACAAATATTGTTTTGTAGTGGAGTAACGGTTGAAGACAGAAAGGTTGGTGGTTTGAATCGAGGCTCTGACAGTGTCCTTGGGTAAGACACTGAAGGAGATTCAAACTGACACAGGGCAAGATGTTACAATCTCCATCTGTAGTCAGGGCAAGACATCCTAATCTCCATCAACACTGAACCCCAAATTGTTCCCAATGGGGAACGAGAATGTGACGTCACACCTTCCAAAAATTTTGCGAGCGAGCAGTGGCACCTTCTCCTGTCGGGCGGAGTTGCATGGATACACGTGGAATATTTAACATTCCTGCATTCAGGGCTGCTGGAAGCCAACATGACTGGGAATCGCTACTGCGTTAAAGGCTGTGGAGCATAATCGCGCAAGAGTTACATTTCTTTCGTTTCCCCAAATACAACTCCAAGTTACCGCAATCTGGCGAGACGAAAAGGCACCGTCTTGCTTGGCTGCTGTTGAAGACCTGACCATCGACTGCATTCCCAGACGGGACGAGGGTGTGTTTTCTACATATACATTTCAGTTCCATTCAAGTTACCTAAAATAGTTGTCAAATGAGTATTTCAATGTTGCGTTCAATTTGGTGCGTCCAAGATTCCTCACAGCGCTGCGTGTAGAACCACGTAACCACGTATGGACCAATGGGGTGGCCGCATTATCTCGGAGGCACCAACTTGTAGCTTAATGGAACGTGCAGTTGCGCGCAGCCCCGCTGGACGACACGCAAACTGCTACTACTACGTATAATGAGCTCCTCTGCAACCAAAGCGATGCGTTTGCAAGCGGACTCAAACACAAGTGACGTAATCCCTCGTCCCTAACGGGTTGTGGTTGCGCGTAATCCCTCGTCCCTAACGGGTCGTGGTTGCGCGCCTTTTGGGATTACTAGCGTATAGCGTATGAAATCAAAAACGCTGGGATTGGCCTGCAGGTCTGAACTCAAGAAAAGAACAGCTACAATTTATGCTTCGATAGAAGCAAGTCCTGGCATGTCCACAAGCATGTGCAGCCCCAGCGGGCCGGGGGTGGGGCGGGGGGGTCGCAGGCAGAAGGAAACTCAACACGTTGAACCTGCTCCACGTCTGTGTGTGTCATGGGACGTCCCATTGTTCTAGTCCTGATTGGACACAACGACTGAGCTTCCACTATGGAACACGCGTGAGTTGTATGTGCGGACATTGCCTTACTACATTCTTTCTGAGCCTTCAAAGTGGTCATGGATGTATTTACGACGCGAGGCCGTTTCCCAACAGATATGGTACATTGTGTTCCAAAGTGCTTGAGTGTTCGCAAATTGTGTGATGGTAATATAGACAAGTTTATGTGCAAAATATTGAATACATCCACTCACCCTAATGAAACACACTTATGGAGTCTGTATAACAGCCAGAGAAGGGCTTCGGAGCAGAGCGAAGTGGCTGAATTTTGCACACAAAACCGCCGTCATTTTAATATTCGCTTGCTACAGCTCGTTCTGTTATCAGAACGAGCTGTTGAACTAATGTCAATAAATCTGAAACGATTCATTGATTAATCACGCATGTGTATGTATGTCTGTTGCATGTGCGAACATTGCCTTCCTACATTCTTTCTGTGCCTTTAAAGAAGTCACCGATATAAAGAGCATGCAGGCAAGGCTGTTTCATAACAGGTATGGTACATTGTGTTCCAAAGTTTTTTGATTGTTTGCAAAGTGCGTGACAGTTGTGTCGAGCTGAGACAATTCATTGGTTAATCACGATTACGGCAGTAGGGAAGAAGCTGTCCTCGTAGCAGAGATCGTGGTTCTAAGGTAATGGACCGGAACATCTTCCCTGAGGGGAGTGGTGTGAACAGGAAGTATCTGTAGTACGGTAGTATGGTACATTGTGTTCCAAAGTGAATGAGTGTTTGCAAAATGTGTGACACTAATAAAGACCCGAAACGATTACATCAATTAATCACGATTACTTGACTACTGGTATTTATTGCCTCACGGCACATCGGTCTGCACTTCTTCCATACAGGAATACTTGCATATGTCTTTCACACTCTCTTTTACCTTTACACACACAGACACAGTCCATTAAGGTGGGCACAAATTCACGTTGCTGAATAACGACAATAACAAATCTATATTTAGGTGTAAATTAGGTGTAGGTGTGTGTACGAGTAGCTCCCCCAGCTCAAGATCAGCTGGGGGAGCGCATGTCAGAGGTGGGGGAGCGGCCGTCAGAGGTGGGGGAGCGGCCGTCAGAGCTCCCCCTCAAATTAAGCACTGCCCACAGGGTGTGAAACAGCCCTAACAAGAGACAGTTTTGGAAGTAACGCTCCCTTAAGAATCCAGTTGGGCATGACGTCAGAAAAAAGGCCTCACGCTAACGTGAAAATTACAGCAAAACTAATTTAGCTCATTAAGCTCATCAGCTTAACAAGCTTGTTTGCTTAATTAGGTTCCTGGAAGGTGCTAGCTATCGATGCCAGCTTCACAGTCTGACGTGACATGTGTTCTCACATAAACACACACACGCTGTTAGATGCGAGGGGAAAATTCCTTAACCTAACTGTTTTCTACCAATCTGTGTTTGTTTACCTATTATCTACATGGGGAAGGGGGGGGTGCTAATTCAATACAAATTTACTAGTTTACCACAGTTTGTACTGTGCAAAATGTTGCCTTGCATGAAAAGTTCTATACCAATAAAGATATTATTATTATGGTATAATTTTCTGCCATTTTACACCATGTCAAAAAGTTTTGCCGTTTTCATGTCAGACTGTGGAAGCTACCGCAAAGCTACACATACTAGGGATCCAAATGCTTTGATGTCTGTAACAAAGGTACTGTAACTAAGTAACTTTTATTTATTTATTTAAATTAGTAATCTAACACACAACATATTTGAAAGCAGTAATCAGATTAAAGTTACTGAAACAAATTACCGAAACTAAACTAAACTTTAGTTACTATTTAGTTAGTGTACAAGTTCTAGAACGCTCATCGTTTACCTTAAAGTCAACAACAAAACGATTGACAGTTTGATCTCATTAAAGTTTTGTAATTTTTTTGTGTGTGGTGTGAGCATGGTTGTGGGTATTGGTTAAACTGTCTTTTGTATGTGCATTTGCAGTCGGCAGCTCCTACAATATAGTGAAAAGTAACTAAAAGTAGCGAAAACAATCAACTAGTAATCTAACTTACTTTAAATGTAATCTAATTTACTCTAATTTATGCACGTAATCTAATCTTACATATGTGAGAAGAAAACTGAATAATGAATGGAGCGATTAATTGACATTTGTAATGAATTTTTATTTTTTGTTTTTCAAGTTATCTTTTGGGCACAAGTGCCATTTTTCATTCTTTATTAAGAGAGATAGCGACAGGATTAAGTTGGAAACTGGGATGAAGAGTCGGGGGGAGACATTGCAGAAAAGCCGGACAGGGGATTTGAACCTGCGGCACTGCTCGACCTATGGTCTGGGGGACGCGCTCTCTACCCGCTTGGCCACCACTTGCCCCCGTAATCAAATATTCTTTGTAGTCTGGACATTGTGAATAATTGATGAATCCTTACATATCTAAACTAAAGATATTTCTAATAAAAATGCCTCTCATTTAACAACAATGGCTTCCATATTAAATAGTTATTAAATATTTTAAAGCCACTGTTTTCAAGCAACTAGAGCATGCTTTCTTCAAGTTTGTTTTTTAGAGAATATTTGGAAGTGCTTTGAAACATCACTGCAAAACTTTCTGGATGTGAAAATCATTATAGATCGTTGAAGGGATTAAAAGAGTGAAAATGCTTAAAATCTTAGAGTGGTGAATTATTTAATGTAGTAACATATTCTTATCCTCGGAGTTGGGATTTAAGAGCAGTCCCAGTGCTCTCAAGCCACGCGGGCCATGTGTTCAGCCAAAGCACATACATTGTACTGGGGAGGAACCGATCGCAGTGGACAGGAAAGGGGGTGGGGGATTTTCATGGTAGCAAGACCCTGAACGGTTGGTCGCTCTCTCTCGCTCTCACTCTTTCTCTGTCACACACACATATCCATGATGACATGTATAGAGTTACGCCACTGTCACATTTCGTTTTTTTTCTTCTGTGCAGAGCACCTGAGCAGCTATGTGTTAAAAGTGAATGGCTTTATATGTATCGTAAATGGCAGACAGTTTGGCTGAGGCTCGCGGACGACATGTTTTTCTCCGTCTACCTCCATCCGCTCCCGCAGGCTCACGGAGGAGGCCTTGTCAAATTGATTGCCAGGGTTGACATTTAAACAGCACAAGCCATGTCTTCAACAAATTTAATCGACCTATCTATAATGATAAAAGTCAGTAGGGAATAACATCACATACACACACAAAGACGCATTCACAGACAAACAAAGCAAGAGTCTGTACCTCAAACTAAGCTTGAAAATACAAAGCACCTCTATCCTACAGTCATTAACTAAATAAAGTCCATAGACACAACTTGGAACTGCCAGAACAATTGGAGATTTGGGACTTTGACGAAGTCTGCACACACACACACACACACACACACACACACACACACACAAATAGAGACACGTCCCTCACGCACACACACTCACAGGCAGAGAAAACACATTGTATGCCAAACCTCCACATAGAAGCCTTTTCCGATCCCTACCCAGAGAACCACGTGGCAAAGGACACCTACCTTCAGAAGTGAAGAGTTGTTGTTGCAAGTGTCTCAAGTCGATGCAGTGGCTCTTACTGAAAGAATAACAGAGCAACAATGTGTGTGTGCGTGCGTGTAAGCAAACAACTCTGCTGCTGGAAGGTTTGTGAAAGATGTTGAGATGTTTAAGCTCCAGGGGTTTGCGGGGTTTACAGTACAGCTGAAAGTGGCTCACAAAGCTCCCAGTTAAGATAGGAGGTGAAGAGCAGAAGAACTGGACAGAAAAAGAGAGAGAGTTGCAGGGAGAGGGAGGCGTAGCTGAGGGCGGGAGAAATGGGGGTGGAAGAGGAGGGGCACTGGTGGCGGGTGGGGTGGTATGTGCGCGTGTTCGTGTGTGTGCGTGTATGTGTGCGTATCTGCATGTATGCGTGTCCGTGAGCATGTCTGTGTGCGTATCTGTGGCAGTTAAAAGAAAAAAAAGCTCATTGGTCTCGAGTTACGTGATGTCAAGCAACAGACACGCCCTCATTTGGTGAAGAACATATACACACAAATGTACGCACAACATGCATGCGCACAGACACACACAAAACCAAGGCATATATCTGACGAACTGCCAAGTGTGGAGTTCTCTGGTTTCCTGAAGCCAGTGTGGAGTTTGGTTCATTGCAAAAGGGGAGCTTCAACTTTGACATAGATCATTTATTTATGGTCCCAAATCGGCGTAACAAAACTCTGCCTCGATGGATTAGTGGAAGGTAAGGAAGAAGACACAGACAACTCAAAGAATGGCACGACAACATCTATGAATGGTCAGGACTACAGACCCTAAACAGAACACTATTTGGGTACCTCACTACACAAGACCATATGACGATCTAAAATGGTATGGGAAACTAAAATGGTACGGACATGTCACGAGATCCCAAGGACTCTCAAAAACAATCCTTTAAGCCACAGTTCCAGGTGGAAGGAGGAGAGGAAGACAGAGAAAGTGATGGGCAACGACACCATGCGAATGGCCGAGGACAGAGAGAGATGGGTGCAAAGTCTTCAGTGGCGCCGCAACAGTCAGCCAAACTACGGGACTGATGATGATGATGAGTTAGTCCAGATTCAGCTGCCATATATCCGGCACGGGCCGGATGTGCTGGTAATATGATTGGCCAACACCAAAGAAAGGGTTTGGCCTAAAGACATCAGCATAGAGTACACCTGGGAAGTGAGTTAGAGTCTGATCTGAGATCGTGTACAGGATGAATGCCTGGGTCTGTAACTGCCGGTTGCTGTGCTGAAAACCTGAATAAAATCAATGACGTATACCTCCCGGTCTGGTAATTGGAGTACGATTGGAGCCTCATCACTACCAAGACCACCCAGCTTAAAGATGGGGTGACATGAAATATCATGTTTTAAAAGGGTGTCTTTCATTATAATAGGCTTGGGAAATCATAGTAGACCATTTGAAACTCTATTCTGATCGTTTTGTGGTTTCTTCATCATATTTTCCTCATGTGGGCATTTTGAGGTCCTCCCAGATTTCGGTTCGTTTTGAAATTGTGAAATTTGTGACCTAGCAAATTCTTCGTCATACAACATTTGATTCATGATGATTAATTGATGTTAAGCATGTACATTGCCACCCCCAGTGGTACAATAGTCACTACATCTCTTTGTAAACAATTATGTTCAATGTATACGAATACTTAACCATGTGTGCATTGTAAATAAAAAGCTGGTTTCATTTTTATTGTGTGTTATTTATTGTGTTTGACAACATTTTGTTCACCCACTCAATACATGAGTGGCTAGTGAGCATTGCCGCTAGCCCCCAGCGGGGGGCCGTGCTCGCTACCCGCCGCCGCTGCCTCGCTGCTCGCTAGCCTCCGCGGTCGTGCTTGCTAGACTCTGCGGTCGGGCTCGCTTGCAAGGTCCAATGTATGGTCCCTGAAACAAGGTAGCCATTCAACTCGGGTCGCAGCTGATGAACGGAAAATTCAACAACAGAGGAGTAAATCACAAAACCACACCCAGATGAACAGCTGTGCTAAAAATAGTCTTAATCAGAGAAAATGTGTGGGCCTCCCTGAAGATCCGTAGCATAGCACAGCTAGTGATCTCATAACCAATCTCAATTCTCAACATCGACTTACTTTCTCCTATACATATGAGGCAAAAGACGACTACGTCAGCATTAATCAGTCAACACTGCCAAGCTATCTGAACAGTCACCTGCCTAGAGAGGCCGTGGAGGTGGGGTTGCTTCTATTTATAACTTCAGTTTAAATATTCTGCCAAAACCCAGGAAGCCCTATCTCACCCTATCTCCCTAAGAGAGAAGCTCAGTTATTCGTGAGGGGCTCATCGAGAGGAGCCAGCTGAGGTGGTTTGGACATAGTATTAGGATGCCACCTGGACGTCTCCCTGGGGAGGTGTTCAAGACATGCAGGAAATACTGTGTCTTGGCTAGCCTGTGAACACCTCAGGATCCCATCGGTCGAGCTAGCAGAAGTTGTTGGGGAGAAAGAGGTCTGGGCTTCCCTGCTGCTTTCCCCAAGCTGCTGCCGACCCTGGATAAAGCGACTTTTCTTCAAGAGACAACAATTTTTTTCATCCTCCTGTCCCCTACTCCAACTTCCTGGTTAAGATCTCACACAGTTTCTTTGATATGGTCACCAAACTGCCTAGGAGCAGCAATCCACTGTTCCAAGTACCAACCATCCCATTATCCCTTTCAAGCATTGACTGGTCATTGGTTTATGGTGTAAGGTGGTCGGTGTCAGTGGCTGAATGGTGCTGACGGGCTGTGGGGCAACATGAATGAAGGGATGAAGAAAGAGAGACCATAATAGAAGCCCCAAACTGACACTACACTTGGAGATAGACGCGCATTTTCATGCGGACGCAGATGCATGCAGAACTTAGAGCGGAGCCCTGGCCTCTGTAAAGAGTATGGCTGTCCTCTGAACATTGCTTATAGGCCAAAACGCGGGCCCCGCCCCTTGGACGAGCGACTATGAAGGTGGTGGCATCATAACGCTGAATCATAGAACGGGAATTACATATGTAACTTTAAGTTCTATTTCACAGCTTTATGACGCCACCAGCTTGTGGTAGGTGTGTACCAAACGTGTCGCCCGTCCAGTAGTAATTACCATTGTTCTCTCGTACCAAAGTTTCACGATATCTTCCTCAGGATACGTCTGGTGTATGTATGTGTTGTGTCCACACATACCTCGTTGGCCCCATAGCCAGTTGCACAGACTGCACCGCGGTGGTGGGTCTGCGACGTTCATTCTAGTAGAACCTGGCGACAGTGTTTGGTGATGTCCAGCTTGCCACAGCACACACTTTCTCCAGAGAGACTTCACGCAGGGCGGCCCATGATGTTGCTCTGCTCCTACAAGCTGGTGGCGTCATAAAGCCGTGAAATAGAACACATTTTTAAGAGCTCACTTGTAGCTCACTCCACTCAGGCCATGGGCAGAGATGGAATTGAAAATCAAGTTTTTTTTATAACTTTGTATCCATATTTGTTTCTCTGAAATACAAATGCCAGAACATATATAGTATGCCTTTAATCAAAACTGAACAGCATAATGGAAACATTGCGAAACCACATCAAAACACAAAGAACTCATATCATTCAAATTAATAATGGCAATAATCAAAAGCAGATCACTAAATCTCTATGCTCAAAAAGCGTTCCCAAATTGGCTGTCACAGCCCGGGCCGTGGGCAGCGTTTCTTCAGACTAATCGTCCGCAGACATCCCTTCTACCTCCACAGCTGGCGATCATCAGTGACAATCACCGCTACAGGATAAAGACCTGCGATCTCCTCTGGTAAGGCAGAAGCCTGAGCAGATGAATGTTATATTAACACTTACATACAGAGGATTAAATCATGCCTGTGGATTGTATTCAGACCCCTTTCTTCCTGCTCCAGCTGATGTTCGTGT